>JALHLI010000091.1:0-148810 GCA_023349425.1 Anthopleura sola
CTAACCCTAACCCTAACCCTAACCCTAACCCTAACCCATAACCCACCTAACCCTAACCCTAACCCTAACCCTAACCCTAACCCTAACCCTAACCCTAACCCTAACCCTAACCCTAACCCTAACCTAACCTAACCCTAACCCTAACCCTAACCCTAACCCTAACCCTAACCCTAACCCTAACCCTAACCCTAACCCTAACCCTAACCCTAACCCTAACCCTAACCCTAACCCTAACCCTAACCCTAACCCTAACCCTAACCCTAACCCTAACCCTAACCCTAACCCTAACCCTAACCCTAACCCTAACCCTAACCCCTAACACCCTAACCCTAACCCCTAACCTCCAAACCCTAACCCTAACCCTAACCCTAACCCTAACCCTAACCCTAACCCTAACCCTAACCCTAACCCTAACCCTAACCCTAACCCTAACCCAAACCCTAACCCTAACCCTAACCCTAACCCTAACCCTAACCCTAACCCTAAACCCTAACCCTAACCCTAACCCTAACCCTAACCCTAACCCTAACCCTAACCCTAACCCTAACCCTAACCC
The DNA here is from genome assembly GCA_023349425.1 of Anthopleura sola. NCBI lineage: Eukaryota > Metazoa > Cnidaria > Anthozoa > Actiniaria > Actiniidae > Anthopleura > Anthopleura sola. The sequence goes on from JALHLI010000091.1 coordinate 557, forward strand.
TAACCCTAACCCTAACCCTAACCCTAACCCTACCCTAACCCTAACCCTAACCCTAACCCTAACCCTAACCCTAAACCCTAACCCTAACCCTAACCCTAACCCTAACCCTAACCCTAACCCTAACCCTAACCCTAACCTAACCCTAACCTACCCTAACCCTAACCCTAACCCTAACCCTAACCCTAACCCTAACCCTAACCCTAACCCTAACCCTAACCCTAACCCTAACCCTAACCCTAACCCTAACCCTAACCCTAACCCTAACCCTAACCCTAACCCTAACCCTAACCCTAACCCTAACCCTAACCCTAACCCTAACCCTAACCCTAACCCTAACCCTAACCCTAACCCTAACCCTAACCCTAACCCTAACCCTAACCCTAACCCTAACCCTAACCCTAACCCTAACCCTAACCCTAACCCTAACCCTAACCCTAACCCTAACCCTAACCCTAACCCTAACCCTAACCCTAACCCTAACCCTAACCCTAACCCTAACCCTAACCCTAACCCTAACCCTAACCCTAACCCTAACCCTAACCCTAACCCTAACCCTAACCCTAACCCTAACCCTAACCCTAACCCTAACCCTAACCCTAACCCTAACCCTAACCCTAACCCTAACCCTAACCCTAACCCTAACCCTAACCCTAACCCTAACCCTAACCCTAACCCTAACCCTAACCCTAACCCTAACCCTAACCCTAACCCTAACCCTAACCCTAACCCTAACCCTAACCCTAACCCTAACCCTAACCCTAACCCTAACCCTAACCCTAACCCTAACCCTAACCCTAACCCTAACCCTAACCCTAACCCTAACCCTAACCCTAACCCTAACCCTAACCCTAACCCTAACCCTAACCCTAACCCTAACCCTAACCCTAACCCTAACCCTAACCCTAACCCTAACCCTAACCCTAACCCTAACCCTAACCCTAACCCTAACCCTAACCCTAACCCTAACCCTAACCCTAACCCTAACCCTAACCCTAACCCTAACCCTAACCCTAACCCTAACCCTAACCCTAACCCTAACCCTAACCCTAACCCTAACCCTAACCCTAACCCTAACCCTAACCCTAACCCTAACCCTAACCCTAACCCTAACCCTAACCCTAACCCTAACCCTAACCCTAACCCTAACCCTAACCCTAACCCTAACCCTAACCCTAACCCTAACCCTAACCCTAACCCTAACCCTAACCCTAACCCTAACCCTAACCCTAACCCTAACCCTAACCCTAACCCTAACCCTAACCCTAACCCTAACCCTAACCCTAACCCTAACCCTAACCCTAACCCTAACCCTAACCCTAACCCTAACCCTAACCCTAACCCTAACCCTAACCCTAACCCTAACCCTAACCCTAACCCTAACCCTAACCCTAACCCTAACCCTAACCCTAACCCTAACCCTAACCCTAACCCTAACCCTAACCCTAACCCTAACCCTAACCCTAACCCTAACCCTAACCCTAACCCTAACCCTAACCCTAACCCTAACCCTAACCCTAACCCTAACCCTAACCCTAACCCTAACCCTAACCCTAACCCTAACCCTAACCCTAACCCTAACCCTAACCCTAACCCTAACCCTAACCCTAACCCTAACCCTAACCCTAACCCTAACCCTAACCCTAACCCTAACCCTAACCCTAACCCTAACCCTAACCCTAACCCTAACCCTAACCCTAACCCTAACCCTAACCCTAACCCTAACCCTAACCCTAACCCTAACCCTAACCCTAACCCTAACCCTAACCCTAACCCTAACCCTAACCCTAACCCTAACCCTAACCCTAACCCTAACCCTAACCCTAACCCTAACCCTAACCCTAACCCTAACCCTAACCCTAACCCTAACCCTAACCCTAACCCTAACCCTAACCCTAACCCTAACCCTAACCCTAACCCTAACCCTAACCCTAACCCTAACCCTAACCCTAACCCTAACCCTAACCCTAACCCTAACCCTAACCCTAACCCTAACCCTAACCCTAACCCTAACCCTAACCCTAACCCTAACCCTAACCCTAACCCTAACCCTAACCCTAACCCTAACCCTAACCCTAACCCTAACCCTAACCCTAACCCTAACCCTAACCCTAACCCTAACCCTAACCCTAACCCTAACCCTAACCCTAACCCTAACCCTAACCCTAACCCTAACCCTAACCCTAACCCTAACCCTAACCCTAACCCTAACCCTAACCCTAACCCTAACCCTAACCCTAACCCTAACCCTAACCCTAACCCTAACCCTAACCCTAACCCTAACCCTAACCCTAACCCTAACCCTAACCCTAACCCTAACCCTAACCCTAACCCTAACCCTAACCCTAACCCTAACCCTAACCCTAACCCTAACCCTAACCCTAACCCTAACCCTAACCCTAACCCTAACCCTAACCCTAACCCTAACCCTAACCCTAACCCTAACCCTAACCCTAACCCTAACCCTAACCCTAACCCTAACCCTAACCCTAACCCTAACCCTAACCCTAACCCTAACCCTAACCCTAACCCTAACCCTAACCCTAACCCTAACCCTAACCCTAACCCTAACCCTAACCCTAACCCTAACCCTAACCCTAACCCTAACCCTAACCCTAACCCTAACCCTAACCCTAACCCTAACCCTAACCCTAACCCTAACCCTAACCCTAACCCTAACCCTAACCCTAACCCTAACCCTAACCCTAACCCTAACCCTAACCCTAACCCTAACCCTAACCCTAACCCTAACCCTAACCCTAACCCTAACCCTAACCCTAACCCTAACCCTAACCCTAACCCTAACCCTAACCCTAACCCTAACCCTAACCCTAACCCTAACCCTAACCCTAACCCTAACCCTAACCCTAACCCTAACCCTAACCCTAACCCTAACCCTAACCCTAACCCTAACCCTAACCCTAACCCTAACCCTAACCCTAACCCTAACCCTAACCCTAACCCTAACCCTAACCCTAACCCTAACCCTAACCCTAACCCTAACCCTAACCCTAACCCTAACCCTAACCCTAACCCTAACCCTAACCCTAACCCTAACCCTAACCCTAACCCTAACCCTAACCCTAACCCTAACCCTAACCCTAACCCTAACCCTAACCCTAACCCTAACCCTAACCCTAACCCTAACCCTAACCCTAACCCTAACCCTAACCCTAACCCTAACCCTAACCCTAACCCTAACCCTAACCCTAACCCTAACCCTAACCCTAACCCTAACCCTAACCCTAACCCTAACCCTAACCCTAACCCTAACCCTAACCCTAACCCTAACCCTAACCCTAACCCTAACCCTAACCCTAACCCTAACCCTAACCCTAACCCTAACCCTAACCCTAACCCTAACCCTAACCCTAACCCTAACCCTAACCCTAACCCTAACCCTAACCCTAACCCTAACCCTAACCCTAACCCTAACCCTAACCCTAACCCTAACCCTAACCCTAACCCTAACCCTAACCCTAACCCTAACCCTAACCCTAACCCTAACCCTAACCCTAACCCTAACCCTAACCCTAACCCTAACCCTAACCCTAACCCTAACCCTAACCCTAACCCTAACCCTAACCCTAACCCTAACCCTAACCCTAACCCTAACCCTAACCCTAACCCTAACCCTAACCCTAACCCTAACCCTAACCCTAACCCTAACCCTAACCCTAACCCTAACCCTAACCCTAACCCTAACCCTAACCCTAACCCTAACCCTAACCCTAACCCTAACCCTAACCCTAACCCTAACCCTAACCCTAACCCTAACCCTAACCCTAACCCTAACCCTAACCCTAACCCTAACCCTAACCCTAACCCTAACCCTAACCCTAACCCTAACCCTAACCCTAACCCTAACCCTAACCCTAACCCTAACCCTAACCCTAACCCTAACCCTAACCCTAACCCTAACCCTAACCCTAACCCTAACCCTAACCCTAACCCTAACCCTAACCCTAACCCTAACCCTAACCCTAACCCTAACCCTAACCCTAACCCTAACCCTAACCCTAACCCTAACCCTAACCCTAACCCTAACCCTAACCCTAACCCTAACCCTAACCCTAACCCTAACCCTAACCCTAACCCTAACCCTAACCCTAACCCTAACCCTAACCCTAACCCTAACCCTAACCCTAACCCTAACCCTAACCCTAACCCTAACCCTAACCCTAACCCTAACCCTAACCCTAACCCTAACCCTAACCCTAACCCTAACCCTAACCCTAACCCTAACCCTAACCCTAACCCTAACCCTAACCCTAACCCTAACCCTAACCCTAACCCTAACCCTAACCCTAACCCTAACCCTAACCCTAACCCTAACCCTAACCCTAACCCTAACCCTAACCCTAACCCTAACCCTAACCCTAACCCTAACCCTAACCCTAACCCTAACCCTAACCCTAACCCTAACCCTAACCCTAACCCTAACCCTAACCCTAACCCTAACCCTAACCCTAACCCTAACCCTAACCCTAACCCTAACCCTAACCCTAACCCTAACCCTAACCCTAACCCTAACCCTAACCCTAACCCTAACCCTAACCCTAACCCTAACCCTAACCCTAACCCTAACCCTAACCCTAACCCTAACCCTAACCCTAACCCTAACCCTAACCCTAACCCTAACCCTAACCCTAACCCTAACCCTAACCCTAACCCTAACCCTAACCCTAACCCTAACCCTAACCCTAACCCTAACCCTAACCCTAACCCTAACCCTAACCCTAACCCTAACCCTAACCCTAACCCTAACCCTAACCCTAACCCTAACCCTAACCCTAACCCTAACCCTAACCCTAACCCTAACCCTAACCCTAACCCTAACCCTAACCCTAACCCTAACCCTAACCCTAACCCTAACCCTAACCCTAACCCTAACCCTAACCCTAACCCTAACCCTAACCCTAACCCTAACCCTAACCCTAACCCTAACCCTAACCCTAACCCTAACCCTAACCCTAACCCTAACCCTAACCCTAACCCTAACCCTAACCCTAACCCTAACCCTAACCCTAACCCTAACCCTAACCCTAACCCTAACCCTAACCCTAACCCTAACCCTAACCCTAACCCTAACCCTAACCCTAACCCTAACCCTAACCCTAACCCTAACCCTAACCCTAACCCTAACCCTAACCCTAACCCTAACCCTAACCCTAACCCTAACCCTAACCCTAACCCTAACCCTAACCCTAACCCTAACCCTAACCCTAACCCTAACCCTAACCCTAACCCTAACCCTAACCCTAACCCTAACCCTAACCCTAACCCTAACCCTAACCCTAACCCTAACCCTAACCCTAACCCTAACCCTAACCCTAACCCTAACCCTAACCCTAACCCTAACCCTAACCCTAACCCTAACCCTAACCCTAACCCTAACCCTAACCCTAACCCTAACCCTAACCCTAACCCTAACCCTAACCCTAACCCTAACCCTAACCCTAACCCTAACCCTAACCCTAACCCTAACCCTAACCCTAACCCTAACCCTAACCCTAACCCTAACCCTAACCCTAACCCTAACCCTAACCCTAACCCTAACCCTAACCCTAACCCTAACCCTAACCCTAACCCTAACCCTAACCCTAACCCTAACCCTAACCCTAACCCTAACCCTAACCCTAACCCTAACCCTAACCCTAACCCTAACCCTAACCCTAACCCTAACCCTAACCCTAACCCTAACCCTAACCCTAACCCTAACCCTAACCCTAACCCTAACCCTAACCCTAACCCTAACCCTAACCCTAACCCTAACCCTAACCCTAACCCTAACCCTAACCCTAACCCTAACCCTAACCCTAACCCTAACCCTAACCCTAACCCTAACCCTAACCCTAACCCTAACCCTAACCCTAACCCTAACCCTAACCCTAACCCTAACCCTAACCCTAACCCTAACCCTAACCCTAACCCTAACCCTAACCCTAACCCTAACCCTAACCCTAACCCTAACCCTAACCCTAACCCTAACCCTAACCCTAACCCTAACCCTAACCCTAACCCTAACCCTAACCCTAACCCTAACCCTAACCCTAACCCTAACCCTAACCCTAACCCTAACCCTAACCCTAACCCTAACCCTAACCCTAACCCTAACCCTAACCCTAACCCTAACCCTAACCCTAACCCTAACCCTAACCCTAACCCTAACCCTAACCCTAACCCTAACCCTAACCCTAACCCTAACCCTAACCCTAACCCTAACCCTAACCCTAACCCTAACCCTAACCCTAACCCTAACCCTAACCCTAACCCTAACCCTAACCCTAACCCTAACCCTAACCCTAACCCTAACCCTAACCCTAACCCTAACCCTAACCCTAACCCTAACCCTAACCCTAACCCTAACCCTAACCCTAACCCTAACCCTAACCCTAACCCTAACCCTAACCCTAACCCTAACCCTAACCCTAACCCTAACCCTAACCCTAACCCTAACCCTAACCCTAACCCTAACCCTAACCCTAACCCTAACCCTAACCCTAACCCTAACCCTAACCCTAACCCTAACCCTAACCCTAACCCTAACCCTAACCCTAACCCTAACCCTAACCCTAACCCTAACCCTAACCCTAACCCTAACCCTAACCCTAACCCTAACCCTAACCCTAACCCTAACCCTAACCCTAACCCTAACCCTAACCCTAACCCTAACCCTAACCCTAACCCTAACCCTAACCCTAACCCTAACCCTAACCCTAACCCTAACCCTAACCCTAACCCTAACCCTAACCCTAACCCTAACCCTAACCCTAACCCTAACCCTAACCCTAACCCTAACCCTAACCCTAACCCTAACCCTAACCCTAACCCTAACCCTAACCCTAACCCTAACCCTAACCCTAACCCTAACCCTAACCCTAACCCTAACCCTAACCCTAACCCTAACCCTAACCCTAACCCTAACCCTAACCCTAACCCTAACCCTAACCCTAACCCTAACCCTAACCCTAACCCTAACCCTAACCCTAACCCTAACCCTAACCCTAACCCTAACCCTAACCCTAACCCTAACCCTAACCCTAACCCTAACCCTAACCCTAACCCTAACCCTAACCCTAACCCTAACCCTAACCCTAACCCTAACCCTAACCCTAACCCTAACCCTAACCCTAACCCTAACCCTAACCCTAACCCTAACCCTAACCCTAACCCTAACCCTAACCCTAACCCTAACCCTAACCCTAACCCTAACCCTAACCCTAACCCTAACCCTAACCCTAACCCTAACCCTAACCCTAACCCTAACCCTAACCCTAACCCTAACCCTAACCCTAACCCTAACCCTAACCCTAACCCTAACCCTAACCCTAACCCTAACCCTAACCCTAACCCTAACCCTAACCCTAACCCTAACCCTAACCCTAACCCTAACCCTAACCCTAACCCTAACCCTAACCCTAACCCTAACCCTAACCCTAACCCTAACCCTAACCCTAACCCTAACCCTAACCCTAACCCTAACCCTAACCCTAACCCTAACCCTAACCCTAACCCTAACCCTAACCCTAACCCTAACCCTAACCCTAACCCTAACCCTAACCCTAACCCTAACCCTAACCCTAACCCTAACCCTAACCCTAACCCTAACCCTAACCCTAACCCTAACCCTAACCCTAACCCTAACCCTAACCCTAACCCTAACCCTAACCCTAACCCTAACCCTAACCCTAACCCTAACCCTAACCCTAACCCTAACCCTAACCCTAACCCTAACCCTAACCCTAACCCTAACCCTAACCCTAACCCTAACCCTAACCCTAACCCTAACCCTAACCCTAACCCTAACCCTAACCCTAACCCTAACCCTAACCCTAACCCTAACCCTAACCCTAACCCTAACCCTAACCCTAACCCTAACCCTAACCCTAACCCTAACCCTAACCCTAACCCTAACCCTAACCCTAACCCTAACCCTAACCCTAAACCCTAACCCTAACCCTAACCCTAACCCTAACCCTAACCCTAACCCTAACCCTAACCCTAACCCTAACCCTAACCCTAACCCTAACCCTAACCCTAACCCTAACCCCTAACTCTAAAGTTTTAATTTCTTAAGGGTTGGGATAGGGTTAGGGTTTTTACTACCCTTACTTAGTTTTTTCTAAAATTTCAACTACCCTTGAAGGGTGGTAGACGAAAGTTCTACTACCCTTCAAGGGTGGTAATGCAATGTTCTACTACCCTTTAAGGGTGGTAGTCCAAGTTTTTACTACCCTTTTAGGGTTGTTGTGCAGGATTCTACTACCCTTCAAGGGTTGTAGTTTAAGGTACTACCACCCTTCTAGGGTAGTAGTCAAATGTGTTAAATGCTTATTTAAAACGTTGAAAACGTTTCATTTTATGTTAAAAACTTGATGAAAATTTTGTGTTTTTTTCTAAGTGCCGATGCAGTTCTGTGTTCACATCGTTATTGAACCTACTATGGAAACCTCGTCATATGGCACCACTTAATTGTGACTTTTTAATATTAAAGTCTTTTCACCCTCCAAGTTGTTGAAATGGTTTTTCTAGCGTATATAAGTCTTTGGATGATGTTTCTCTCTACATAAGGAAAAAAAACTTTTTTTTCATTTCTTGAATTTTTTCTAAATGCTAATCCTAACCTTCCGTATGCACTTAGGGTCGAAACATGGGGTACTGTGAAGATGACTTCGAATGTAGTTCTTACTTTCAGAAACGTTGTTTCTCTGCATAACTAAGTGTTTCCAGTGTCTTTTTTCTTAATAAATAAAAAAAAAATTTCTGATTTTTGTGAAATTTTTTCTAAGTGCTAACCCCAACCCTCCCTATGCACTTAGGGTTGAAACATGGGGTACTGTGAAGATGACTTTGGATGTTGTCCTAACTTTCAGAAACGGTGTTTGTAAGCATAACTAAGTGTTTCCAGTGTCTCTTTTCGTAATAAAAAAAAAAAAATTTTTTTGATTTTTGTGAAATTTTTTCAAAGTGCTAACCCTAACCCTCCCTATGCACCTAGGGTTGAAACATGGGGTACTGTGAAGATGAAGTTGGATGGTGTTCTAACTTTCAGAAACGGTGTTTCTAAGCATAACTAAGTGTTTCCAGTGTCTGTTTTTCTAATAAGACGAAATAATTTTTTTGGATTTTTGGTGAAATTTTTTCAAAGTGGTAACCCTAACCCTCCCTATGCGGTTAGGGTTGAAACATGGGGATCTGTGAAGATGACTTCTAATGTTAATTTGTCTATTAGAAATGGTGTTTGTGAGGTTAGCTAAGGTTTCCTAGAGACTTGTTGTTGTTCAAGATTCAAACCCTGAATTTTGCATAGGGTGGGTTAGGGTTGGGACTTTGAAAAAATTTCACAAAAAAAAAAAAATTTCGTCGATTTTCTTAGAATGAGAGTACTCAAACTTTCTATGGCTGTCGTTCTGATTACAAAGTCTTCCCAAATCTTTACCCTAAACCTAACCCGTGGGCCTTGGGACCATTTTGCTTGTGGTAAGAACCCTGTTGTTGTTGTCATTAGAAAGTCTTCCAAAACACTAATCCTAAACCTAACCCTAGGGGCCCAAGGTTTAGTGTCTGGGGTGCACGAGCCTGTTATATATCTCTACTGTTGTAAGATTGCAAAGACTATCCAACTCCTCACCCTAACCCTAACCCTAGGGGCCGAAGGCTTAGCTTGTTATATATCTCTACTCATGACTGTTGTAAGAATTCAAATACTATCCAAGATCTTTACCCTAAACCTAACCCCAGGGCCTTGAAGTTTAGAGTCGGGAGTGCACGAGCCTGTTCTATATTTCTATCGATGACTGTTATAGATTTACAAAGACTATCCAGATCCTCACCCTAACCCTAACCCGAGGGGCCTGTTATATATCTCTACTGAATACCCAAGGGCCCAAGGTTTAGAGTCAGGAGTGCACGAGCCTGTTATATAGGGGCCCAAGGTTTAGAGTCAGGAGTGCACGAGCCTGTTCTATATCTCTACTGATGACTGTCGTGGGATTACAAAGCTTGTTGTTGTATATATATATAGCTTCTTGATGTTGTTGTTGCATAGTATAGTGACGTATGGTGACGTATAGTGACGTAGAGTGACGTATTGCATAGTATGGTGACGTATTGTATAGTTTAGTGACGTATAGTGACGTATAGTGACGTATGGTGACGTATTGTTTAGTATAGTGACGTATAGTGACGTATGGTGACGTAGAGTGACGTATAGTGACGTACTGTACAGTTTAGTGACGTATAGGGACGTATGGTGACGTATGGTGACGTAGAGTGACGTATTGTATAGTATAGTGACGTATGGTATAGTATAGTGACGTATGGTATAGTATGGTGACGTAGAGTGACGTATTGTATAGTATAGTGACATATTGTATAGTATGGTGACGTATGGTGACGTACTGTTTAGTATAGTGACGTATGGTGACGTATTGTATAGTAGACTGACGTATGGTGACGTAGAGTGACGTATGGTATAGCATAGTGACGTATGGTGACGTATAGTGACGTATAGTATCGTATGGTGACGTACAGTGACGTATAGTGACGTATAGTGACGTATGGTATAGTATAGTGACGTAGAGTGACTTGTTGTAGAGTACAGTATAGTATAGTATTGTATGGTAAGGTACAGTAGAGTATGGTATATACAGTATAGTAAGGTACAGTATAGTATTTGTAAGGTAGAGTACAGTACAGTAGAGTACAGTATCTATGGTAAGGTACTGTATAGTAGAGTACAGTATAGTACAATATAGTATAGTACAGTAAGGTACAGCACAGTAGAGTACAGTATAGTGCATGGCGAAGGCTGTTGTCGATGGGCACTGCATTGCAAGAAGGAGAGCGATGCAGACCATCAGTGACGCTGGTGTATATGGATATTGTTGGCGACATGGATGTTGCTATATAAATATGATACAATACGTGTATTGATGTTGTAGAGTATTGTTCTAGGTCGTATTGTCTTCTAGTGTTGCTTGAACATGGATTTAAAACCTTGTTGTACAGGGACACGAAAGAGGTTCACCCACGAAGTACCTGCACGAACTAGTGCATACATATGGACTGAAAAGTCTGCTTGAAATAACCCCCTTCCACTGACCTGTGCGATATCTATGGAAGAAAAACCCTCCACTGACCTGTGCGATAAAAAAACCTGTGCAATAGATAGGGAACAACCCCCGTCCACTGACCTGTGCAATAAAAAAGACCCCTCCACTGACCTGTGCGATAAAAAAAACAAAAAAACCCTCCACTGACCTGTGCAATATATATGCAACAAAGACCACCCCTCCCCCAGTCGCCCCCAGGGCACTACTGAGCAAGAGACAGGGAACCCGAGAAACAACCCCGCGTGGAACAACCCCTTCCACCCACCTGTTTAATATATAACCTAAGTCTTTGACCAACACGCCAATCCACTCGCCGCCACCCCCTACCCTCCTCCACTAATTTAGTATTGTTGTATAACGTTGGCCAAAGACTGATTCGCGAACGAGGGTCCCTGCTACATACGTAGGACTCCGAGTCGCATCGGAAGAAACCGACTTTTCCGATGGTCCCTGCCGAAAAACTTGCCGAAAAAATTAACTTCCCCGTCCTACGAGAAGCAGGTGCGAACACAGTTCTTCGTGTTCGCACGGATTTAAACCCTCACAGGACTTCATGATGTCCTCAGGTCCCTCGTTGCGACTACTCCATACCCCATTTCAGCGCGCGAGTGAAGACTAACGCTTAGTCGCCAAGCCTCACTGCACATCGAGCACATACCGAACACACATCGAGCACACTTCACGTCTTTCGTCTCGTTCACTCACCTGATGGCAATGACTGCACACAAACACTCGCTTTTATCAGGTAAGAAAACCGCTTATTCTAAATTAAACTGTGCAAACTCCAACACAAACATTATTTCTTTCCTTCTACGTATTTAGTTCGTGGGTTACAACTTTTTTCGTCTTTAAAAAGTTACTTTTTTCCTGTTACAAACGAAAGCTTGTTGTCGTCGTAGTGGTTGTCGTTCCCTTCAATACCATTTGCACGTGCTAGGGCTTTCGAGCTAAATAACACATGAATTCTCTTGTTTTTGCTGCCATCCTACTCGTTTATCCTTAAGGCTGCAGAGTTTTTCCACAAACTACGTTTCTTTAGCTTAAATATTTTTTTACGCTTCTTAACACTACTGTTAGGTCTGTCCTTCCTCGCACAATGTACAAAAGCACTCGCTTTTATAATGTAACAATACCTCCTATACTACGCCAAACTATCCAAACACGGAGACTAACATTATTTCTTCCCTTCTACATATTTTTGGCCTTGAGTTTGAGCTCTTTTCGTTCTTCCAAAATTAGTTTGTTTTCTCGAGTACGTAAGCTTCTTGTCGTAGTGATTGTCGTTGCGTTACCATTTGCACTTGGTTGGGTTTTTGAGTTAAAAACACATGAATTCGCTTGTTTTTGCTTCCATTCGACTCCCTTACGCTTAAGGCTCTAGAGTTTTGCAGAAACTACCTTTCATAAAGGATTTTTTTGGGGTTTTAATAGCCTTTTCTTGCTGGATATATTTGACAACAATGACTTGACAGCTTGTCATTCATCTGAGTTTACTCTTACCCTTATTTACACTTACTTTATTTCTTTATTTTAAGCATCCCTTTCTAGCTTCAAGAACTGCTTTCCAAGTCTATTATAATGGTCTGCAATGAACTAAGGTAAGAAAAAAATCCTTTACAGTAGCTTAAGTCCACTAATCCTTCACACATATACATTTATAAACCTTCTAAAACCTAGCAGTGTTCATTGCGCAGTCCCATGTCTTTACCACCCATTGATAAAAAGTTAACTAGTCTTTGCATATTGCAAGTGAAATGCTGTGAGTCTATGGGCAATGACTTCTATATGAAATTTAAGTGATTGTGGTCCCTACATGGTAATGCATGTCTCTTCATGTCCTTTCATTTATTTGCTATGATGCAGCTGAAAAAAATTATAATTATTCCAACTGGAATAGAAATTGCTATATAGTTTTATAAATATCCACTAACAGACTCGACAGGTTTTTAGAAATAGCATAATAGTCATCAACACATAGCCGGTAGTATTAAATATTAAATATCAAATTACACATTTCATTCAGAGACAATATCTCTGTGTTGATTAAATCAAAGAACAATTTTAATACAGTCCACCTTCTTCAGCAAAGACACCTAGCTAACTTAATTGGCCAATGCCCAATATTCCATCAGGAAATGTTGAGGAGACAACTGTGTAAAAATATGTCACTAAATCCTTTGTGAGCTTGAGTAGTGGTTTCAAGCAATAAATTGGCATGCTTCATACATCTAAAATATAGCATTATTTGTAATATTTAGAAATTATATCATAAATTTAAATTAGGCCTGGTTTGGGCATCGGGTTTCGCATGTGCGAAGTCTAAGGCAAATGAACTCAAACAATAGGTTTATTTGTTTGCACTGCATATTTTTAGTATAGTGTCCCCAATTAGCAAGTGGTCTACTAGGAGAGTAGAGACTCAAGTAAAGTTGTTATTATTACATGTTCGACATGATGAGATTGTGAAAAAAAAAGGTTTGATTGCTTGAATGAGACAAATAGAAAAATGACTGACTTGTATGTAAGTGAACCCTGTGAAACATACATAATGTATGCTCAAAATGATCAGAAATCCACAAAATCTAGACTTTTCCTGGCATTTATAGCTAGCACGAAGGAATCCCAATAGTGAAAATTAGTGTTACCATTATGTCATATTTTTACATGCAATATTGCAGTGTCACAAATAAATACTAAACTTTGTTGCTTATCAACCCTTTGAAAAATGTTTTCTTTTGTCATACCTTTTGGACCCTTTGAAAATATATGACTTTTTTTGGACTGCTTGAAAAATGGGTTTTGTTTAGGACATTTTTAGAATGAACGCTCCAAAATGGTACTTAAAACAGTCACAATTTATCAAAGCAACCAAAAGTGTTTAAATTGTCCCGCTTTTTGGGATAATTTGAATATGACTTTTTTTTTGATTTTTGGAGAAATCGTGAGGATTGATCCAATAGTGCAGATCCGCAACTGCAACCTGGCAGATTCCCTGATAAGGTGAAAAGAGCCAGGATTTATCGTTTTCTTCATCAGATCCTACATCACAATTTCATACATGGTCCATTTGGTAGTAGTCCATTTTTAGTCTTTATTAGAGAATTTGAAAAGGAAACACCAAATGACATTACAGTCCACTGACAAAGAGTTTGGGCTGTCAGTGGTCAATTTGACATTTAATGACACTACTCTCTACAGCTTTCATCCTATATTTTCATGGCACTACCACACAGGCAGCATCTTTTGTCCCAGTCTTCTCAAGACCATGTGTACAAATGCTTCACCTCTTGAATGTTTCAATGCTATAATTCAAAAATGTTCTTTAGCTGTCATAGCAAAAAAATTAAGGTTTATATTAGACCATATTTGTAACTTTTTTCTGAAATTGATATATACAGATTTAGCTTCGTCCATAGGGCAGCTATTCATAGATACAATTAAACGTCAGTAGGATTCAAAACATTCATATTGTTCAAGGCACATGTTCTTTAAAGTGCTTATCAACTCTGATGGTTTAGTTTGAAAATCACCTCTACAGCTGTACATGGAGGGTAGAATATGATGGCACACTTTTACAGGATGCAAATGAGATAACGTCAAGCAAGGTATCTGTCCTCTTTTCTTGTGTGTTTTACTACCAGCGACTCTCAAGTAAACACCCCAAAACTCCACTGCAACATTTTGGTAATAAAATCATTTATTAATTGAAAACTGGCATTACCTTACAGGACTGTAATTTCGTATTTTAAATGAATCCTAGGTTGATCATCTTATTTGCATATTTTAATTACTGGGTTACCTGTGGTAAACCAGTCATAAAATACCTTCGTTTTTTTTTCTTTCCCTGATTCCTTCGCGACAAAATGGCAAAGTTGCGCAATACTACCCAGAGGGTCATTGCGGCATTACCCAAGAGTCCTTAGAGGGCATCTGCTACAGGGTTCCCATCTATGAATACGATTAATTAACATGTGTCACCTGTCAATCAATGCCACTAAGTTGCTAAGTAATTAACAGAGGGCGGAGCTAGCTTATCACGTAACATAAATTAATGTCTACGCATGCTCTATTTCGTTGACTGCTGTAATTAAAGAGTGATCAGAATTAGAAATTTTAATTTATTCGTAAACAAGGATAATTCTAATCAAACCCGGAATTCTGAAGAATTTTCATTGCTCACAGCAAATGGCTAACTTTGATTAACTACTCGTGCTTTGACTCAGCTATTTAAACCCGTATTATCTGTAGTATCAGAACAAAAGGAAAAAGCTACCAAGGCCAATATTTAATTCTTGTGTTAAAGAATTTCAGCTACGCGCTCCAAGCTAAATCAAACCGATGGGATGTCCTGACTTCATTCGAGTTTTACCGACCCGATTCTCGGATGCTATATTTAATGGTTTGACTCAACAAGACTACAACAAAGAAACATGAGGTACAAAGAAGTTTATTCGGGCTTTCATTTTGTAATCAAGTAAGATATATTTATGATAATCACCGTAATCAGCAGTAAAATCTATTCAATATAAACAAACATTTTACAAAGGGAAACGTGAACATATGAGAAAATACATGGTGTACTTACAATCGTGCCGTTCTAAGGAAAAAGGGTAAAAAATAACAACAAAATTTGACCGTGTATCGACGAAACGTGACCTGAACAAAATCACAACACACTCGCATGAAAACTACTAACACGAGGTGCTCTCGTGCTCACCATCCTGTACCACAGGAGGCCCAAACAGATTGATTTACAAATATATACGAACACATAAAATTGTAAAATGTAAAGCAATTCTGAGGAAAGTTTTGAGCAAGTATTCAATCCGCTTACCGTTCTAAATGAAGGACTCAACTAGTAAACAAAATGTTGAGCTAAAGAAAACGTGTCTAAAACTCAGACTGGAGTTTGAAGGAAGTGAAGTTGGACTTCCAAATGGGTATATTCCATAATTTTTGATTTAACATTTTTTTTCCAAAATGGCTTTCGCTGTACATTTATAGTAGCCAGTCTATTATTGTCTTTTGAAAAACGATGAAAAAAGAAAACGAGGGCCTCGAAAGTATAATACATCAAAGATTAAAACCAAATTACAATACAATACAATACAATCAACTTTATTTAAAGAGGGTTAACACGCAACAGTACTAAAAACTGACAAACCTGTGGCCCTCAAATTATAATAGTAATTAATAAAAATAAAAAGTAAAGGTATAAATATATAAGAATATGTATAGATAATATAGAACACTAATAAAAAGACTAATAAGTAATCAATTTAAAAAAAATAATGTTAAATTAAAATTTGGAATGTACTATAAAAAATGGTGGTAAAAATTTAGAAACCATTATGAAAAATGTTAGTCCTATTTCTGACGCCGAAGTCCGCACGCGCCGGGTGCAACGCAATCAAGCAGAAAGCTGTTCTCTAAGATTACTGCATTAGACCCGGCGCAACAGAACCCAGACGTCAGAAACAGGCCTCGAAGCCTCGAATCTAATTGAAGATTATTAAGAGTGAAATCTTAAGTCTAATTTCTGTTTTTCAATCAAATTCTTAAAAAGAGTCTTTTTAAATGATTTAAGACTAGGAGCTTCCTTTAAGTTCTTGTCGAAGCAATTCCAGTCCTTAATAGACCTGACAGAAAAGGTACGACCTCCTTTGGTCATTTTCTTGAAAGCTGGGCAATTAAAATTAAGTTTGCTGAATCTAGTATTACGTTTATGAATATCACAATTTAGTTTAAGAGTTTCATTGAGATAAGATGGCGTAAAGCCATTTGCCCTCTTAAATATAAGTGCAAGGCGGTTTATATAGGAGTCAGCAGAAAAAGGTAGCCAATTTAAAGAATTGAAAATGGGTATTGACCTACTTTGATGGTCTGAACCAGTAATTATCCTCGCTGCTCTTTTTTGGAGTTTAAAAATCCTACTTTCCAACCCTTGATGACCGTATGACCATACAGGTACATTATATAACATTACTGGCTTTACTACTGTGTTGTAATATAGTTCTCTTTGGTATCGTTTCAGATAGGGGCTAATGTGCTTTAGCAACCCTATTCGTTTAGATAGTTTTCTGCATAAGCTTTCAATATGCTCACTAAAATCTAGATTTCCGTCTAACTCTACCCCTAACAGCTTGTGATGTTGAACTTGTTCAATGGTCTTATTGTTTAAGTTAATGTCCAGGGTTTCAGAGATTCCTTCACGTTTGCGCAATCTTTTTCCAACAACCAGCATGGCTTTAGTCTTATCTTCATTTATTGCCATTTTGTTAGCTTGGGTCCACATTTCAATGTTGTTAAGATCACTGTTCAGCTTGTTTTATTATTTATCAGTCCTTTTCCACAAAGGGTGGGTCAAGGGCACCCTAGGACCCCTCCCCCTGCCCCTGGTCCCACAGGTAGCCCAGTCTACCCTGGTCACAGGGTCTTGTTTTTTTAAAGTCCATATCCTGTAACATTGTACCATCATATTATTGTAGAAGTGATTTTGAAACTCAACTGGCAGAGGTATAGCGATAGGCACTTTACATTTCAGTTACAGTTTGTGAATAACTTTATGTCAAATGAGGCTAAACTAGGGTCACAACAGTATTTACAAATTGAGAAATATTTTCCTACAAGTTACAGTTCAAAAGGAATATGGAAAGCAAAACTCTATATTTTAAATCACATTTCATTCAATTTCACAAGTCATCGAAATTCACTTCAGACCACAAAAATACATTTCATGAATAAATTAACCATTATTTTAAAACAATGAATTAATTTTTTAAAAACCCTAACCCTAATATGATAATTTTAATGCCATGTGAATCTTGAAAAAATAAATCTTTAGTTCCACATTATTACATTCCTTATTCTCATTGCTTGGTTCCAGAAAATGTCCATGCCCTATTATGGAGGAAATTGAAAATTCCCAGGGGGTGGGGGTCAGAGGAATGACCAAAATTACAAGGTTTTTATGGAAGGATATTAGAAATTCCAGAGGGGGCTGGGGTTGGGGATCCTTTTTCAAATATCCTCCATGGTGAGGTATGGATATTTTTCGGAACTACACATTCAAATTCATGAATCCTCTTTGCTAGTGAATATGTATTGACCCATAGAAAAATATTTTTGTATTCTTTTGGAAATTATTTTATATTAATCTAAAATTTGTTGAAATATTATTATTGAAACTAATGTAGTTTGAGAAGTTAATGAAAAATGATGTTTGATATGACAAGCCCAACTGGGATAAAGATAACAGTAAGTTGGTCAGTCACCAGTCATGTTGATTGGCCAAAATAGTTTTAGCTCAGTCATACCTTGTCCTGGCTCATCATTACTGATCAAAATGCTTGTTAAAGAAAGATTTGACTGGACTAATTCCAATTCTGGCCAGTCAATGTCCAATGACTGACCATTATTTTAATTCTGTCATCATTGTCTGGTTAAGCAATGAGGATATATAATTATACTTGATTCCTATGCAAATATGGCTGCTATATTGATGATAACAGACACCAAAATAAGAAAGAGCACCAATAATGTACAGCTATTTCAAAAAAGGTTGGTGAAGGTTTTGTTGCTTCTTGCTTGTTACATACTGTACCAAGCCCAAAATGCAGTATGGGGGAATTCAAGCAACAAAAGGTCATAACAATATGGGTTTTTCCCAGTCTTTGTCTGCATGTTTTTCCAGCATATTTTCTTCTGTGTTGACATTATTTACATATGAATATGACACATTTTAAGCTTTGTAAGCAAAATGTAGCATGCAACAAGCAACATGCAAAAAAAACTTCACCAACCTTTGTATATTTTTAAAAGCTTTCATTGCTATCAATTAATTATTTGGAATTAAAAAAAAATTTTTTTTGCACATGTTAAGTCAATTGAGGTTTAACAGTATTAAATTCCCATATCTCCTATAGAATTTCATATTTTGACCTCAATTTTTTCACCTTTTTGATATCATTTGACTGTGTGAATCTATAATTTGAAGCATAGTGCAATTAAAATACCAATTTCAAATATTATGATAATTAAGTGGCAGCCATATTCACATTCAGTCAATACTGTATTTACTCATTTAAATGCTGTTCTCGATTAAGCGCCCCATATGAGAGCAAAAATATTGAGTGTTATCCTCGAATAGGCGCCACATTCATTTACATAAATGCAGTTGAACTGTTCAAGGAGACAAACTATTAAACAAATATGGTAAGACTGTCTAAACCAGCCTTAGAAACTAATTCTCCTGTATATATCCATAATGTTTTTCAGTTCAAAGTCACAGGGCATATTTTATTGCACTCCCATTTAGCTCTGTCCAGAAATTTTGTATTCTGTAATGTCATGTTTTAAAGGGCACTGCCCTCAAATAAGCACCACCCCAGAATAAGCACTTCAACCGATATACTAAAACTTTAAAGATCGCCACAGCAGTTTATCAAGTAAATATGGTATATCAATTTATTGTAAATCAGCAGCAACATTAAAATGTCAGAGTTCAAAGAATTGTTCATCAGAAGTGTTCATTATGTCTGAATTGGACCTGTTGACAAATGACCTTGATGCTCGCTGACTACCAGATGAAAAGGACAAGGGTCTAAACAGGTCATCTTCTCTAGTTCTAGTTGCACGTTGATCACTTTCAAGTTTTTCCAGTAGTTCTTTTCCTGACTGTAGCCTAATAAAACAAACAATGCCTAATATGTACATTTGTAGTACATGAATGGGAAGTATTAAAAGCAATAGGGGCAGACGGCAAGAATGGAAGGAAAATATTAGACACCCAAGAGCAATGGATGTTGTCCAATGTATAATAATAATAATAATAATAATAATAATAATAATAATAATAATAATAATAATAATAATAATAATAATGTTGAACAACAACAACAACATTAGTAATACAACCCATTACATTATACACATTCCCATTTGCAAAATTAGTATGCGTGGACGGCAGAGGGGGAGGAGCTGGTAGTGCTATAGCCCTACCATTTTTTCCCTTTTCCCATACTACATGGTTAGGGTTAGGGTTCGGCTGGCATTCAATAAACTATACATACCTTAGCTTTTCTGACTGTTTAACATTCTGCTTGATAGTACCATCCAGCTGCTCTAAATACCTTGAAACAGAGTCTGCAGTATTTTCTGTTTGAATGTCAACATTACTGGTTGTGGGTTCAGATACACCGACCTCCTTAATATCATTGTTTTTTGATCCAAAATCATGGCGCTTGTCTTGTTCATTATCCACATCCAATTCATCAAAATCCGAAAATGTAGAATTCGCTTTCATGGGTATTTTTATAATCTTGTAAATATGTATATTATCATTTGTCCACAACTTGTTGACTCTCCTTATTTCTTCAACCTGCAAATGAATGGAACAGGAATTTTTACGGTTTCATTTGTGTAGAAATTCAATTTGATTAACTAGCAGTTGATCTACATACCGGTACACCGTATCTTATCGATAATCCTTGTAATGTGTCGACATTCTCGACAACATGACCAACCATTTTTATGTCGACTTCATTTCGAACTGGTTTAGTTGTTGAACCATAACTTTTAGGTGATTCATAGCTACCTGACAGTGAGCTTTTCTCTGATTTTATCTGTCTTCTATTGCTGGATAGAAGATGGCTGGCTTGGCTTGTACCAGAAGAGCCGTCTTGACTCGACATGTTTTACCCGTCCGCCATCTTGGATCTTACCAAACCAAACACAGGGATCCCATGCATAACACTATCCTTTGCAAACAACAAAAATAACGAACGATTAAACGGCAAATATCTTTTTCTTTTTATATCACATGTATATGTCATGTATGTGTTTTTTTGTTTTTTTGTTTTTTTTATCAATATCTATGTTTTTTTTAATCAAATTGTTTCGCTTTTATTTTCAGCTTTCATTCGATTGGGTTTCCTGTGTGATGACGCCCGCGATCTGCTGTTGTTATTCGTGGCATCGAATGAATCGAAAATGGCGGACGATGGGTGAGAATAACACATGATTATTGGCAATAAATAACGATATGGGGGCTAAACCATCATCACTTAGTGATCTACAACACAACCCCGTCCTTCAAAGGCTGACAGGGGAAACGTGTGTGGAAGAAGACAAGGACTTTTGGGAAGAATTGCTGTCCTTCTCTTTTCGTCCTCCGTACAATAGGTGAGCATAGCTTAACTTATGTAGGCAACTGGTTGAAAAAAATACAACTCAAAACTCTCTTCAACGTCTCTTGATATGAAAGTGTCATCCTGAATTCCATAACATGTCCCCGTACTTGCATTTGTATGTATTTATTGATTATTTTCTTGTCTAAGTAAGCCTTATTTCTGATTTGGTTTCTCTGTTTGTTTGTCCTTGGACTTCCATTCTTCTCTCAATGGATTGTTTTCAATCTGAATATGTGATATTTAAGCAATACCTTGTTTTTAATTCAGTGCTGACGCAAGACTCTTGGAAGAATCAACAGAACATATCTGTCAGTCATTAGGTACAGGTCATTTGCAGCATTTTAATAATAATATAATATCATGCATGCACTGCACACTGGTCAATTTATGATTGTGGGAACCAGCCAGTGGCAACCTACAGGCCAGGGTTAGAATTTCAACTTTTTAGTGACAAGATAAATGGATTGAATGCAAACACGTGCACAAAGACTTTGTTTTTCTTTGCATTTCATGATTATTTCCTAAAAAGAGAACTAACTAGCTAGAAAATGTGAGTTCAATTTCTTTTCACTCGATATTTTTCAACTTGCATTTAGCCAATTATCTCATAGGAATTTCGAACCCTGACCTGGAATAAATTGGTGTCAATGATGCAGAGCTGGGCAATGTAGGGGGTGGGGGGTGCTGGTAATCGGATGGATTAATGTGGCCAAACTAATGCAAAGACATTATTTTACTGTAGCAAATATGTGAGCAGATTTCATAGGAAGCAATATGGCACATATATAGCTATACAGTATCTTATCATAGCAGTAAATGCATGTTATAATTGAATGAATTATTGAAAGACAGTCGACAGCTTTTTCAATGTTATGGCACATACTTTATATGTGCTGCAGTGCAGGGGCATAGTGAGGATACAGAATAAGATAAGGAAAAAGACCCACAAAAACAACTACCAAAAATTTAGGGGCCCATGTATGTCCCCCTCCCTACACTAGTGACATGCTGTAAGTCAGTACCATATGCTAGTATATGTTTTCCACTTGTACAAAAAGTGCTCTAACTTTCTTTCTATTACTGTACAATATATATAAATTATATGCCATAGAAAGTAGTTGCCAATATTATTAATGTATATTATATATGTACTTGTAATTCTTTAGTATAGAATGTTTTCTCCTTTTATTTCTAGCAAATCATAATTTGAAGTCTAAGAATTTTGTGTTGCTGGTAGAGGAGTTCATTAAAAGAGCTGGTGAATTAAAAGTCCAAGAAAAATTCAAAAAGTAAGACCTTAATAATACTGATGTATAATCAATAATAAGAATTTATTACCCACACTAGCTTGATAATAATGAGTACTACAACTTATATCTTACTACCATCCTGCAGCCTGCAAGGCCCAGTTCAAATGTCGATTTTCTCACGAGTTGAACCTAATTTAGTTTTAAATATATTTATCATAAATTTACAGCGTCTAGATTATATAACAATTCCTTTTTCTTAGATAATTAACATATTTCATCTATAAATTACTTTATTTTATTTACATAAATTTTATTTCACTTGGTTTATTTTTTTCCTTCCTTATAGAATTATATATTATATTGTAATTAGTTTTATAATTTGAGGGCCTTTCATAAATCGTACACCTTAGTGAAATAAAGTTTATTATTATTATTATCATAATTACATCAAAAAAGACTTATAGCTTACTTCAGATGTACCATCCCCTTCCTGTAATGCCAGTTCAAATGTGGATCTTCTCATGTCGAGTTGAACCTAATTACATTAAAGAAGACCGCCTTGATATCCATGGATTTCAATGCATTTGGCTCATTGTAAAGTTCAACATTTTAACTGGGTTCACTATTAACAATATTATAAAAATTTAATATGGCACATGCTTCACTTCACACTTCTTTCATGCTTACATTACTTCCTGCATGCTGTATTATTGAACTGAGCACAAAAAAAGCTGTTTCAATTATTGTTTTATTATGCGAAAAAAGTCCATGGTAGTTAGTTGTCAAGCTGTTTTCTTACAATTCTTTGCAAAGTTTGCTGTGTGTGCACTGATGGCATCAGCAACCTTGCTCTTTTCACTGACGGAGCACAGTTTTCAACCAATCATTAAAATTATACATTTTATTCTCGATTGGTCGAGAGCCCTCAGCTAATCTCTGATATCGCAGATAATACATTTATCAGGGCCGTAAGTTAGATAACCAAATGGGTTAATGCGTCATCCTCTTTAAATAAAGTTTATTGTATTGTATTATCATTTCTTTTATGCTTTTGTTGGAAAGTAGAGTTACATCTTTATTCTTAAGATAACAAAATCTATGATAAAACAATTATTGAATTTGGTTTTGCATGATATTGTAAATTATAAGGACCTCGGCCAATTTACCTGGCTCAGCCGTATATTAATATATATGATGTATATTAATTAGTTTATTTATTATATTTCAGCTTTGAGTTGGTTTGTGAGTTGTACAATGCTCTTCTCCTCATTCGTAGTTTTTGCAAATATTTCATAGAAGTTTTACCTTCTAAGAATATAATTTCACACTTTGGAGGATCAGTTACATCTTCTGTTGATAAAGAAACTGGAAAGGAACTTATTTCTTGTACAGGTAAATACTATAATATATCCCTGTTAAGGGTGTTGCTTGTCGTACATCATGGTCAAAGTTCTACCATGAAGTGATGGAAAATGAAATATAACTGCAATGAGGAATAAGTTAGTATGCATGCAGCCTGACTGGTTAAGATGGTCTGAAAATCAGTGCAAGATTCCTTGTTTTGGGCCCAGCATGCACGTGGTTACATAATTATATATTAGACTGTGATTGGCTGCTATCCCAATTCATTCTTACATGCATTCTGATTAGTCCACCATAGAATGATCTGCAGAAAAATAAGCCCAACACATACATACATACATACATACATACATACATACATACATACATACATACATACATACATACATACATACATACATACATACATACATACATACATACATACATACATACATACATACATACATACATACATACATACATACATACATACATACATACATACATACATACATACATACATACATACATACATACATACATACATACATACATACATACATACATACCTACATACATACATACATACATACATACATACATACATACATACATACATACATACATACATCATTTTTATGATAAATCACTACGCAGTGTAAAAATAGTTGTAAGAATAGTTGTAAAAATAATTTTTTGTTCAAAAGATATCGTCTATTTTGCAATAATAAGCATCAAAAACTCAAACACCTAGATTTAACGAATCATGGCATGCGATCTAAAAAAGTTATCAAAAATCTAAGACACCGTTTTTAAGCTTATTATCCACAGAGTATGCTAATGTACTTTTGATGGACATGGCGGGAATTCAGACCCTGCGGGAAGTTGTCAAATGAAGTGCGGTAGAATGTCACTCTGAACCCAATAAGTGCTCTTTTTATTCTCTGACATATAATGTTTTTACCTCAGACTTGGGAGTAACAGAGGATATGTTATATGGCTTGTTCACTATCTTACTCGACATTCCTGTTTGGTAAGTAGAATGTTGCAAGTTTTAACTCTTGCTAACTCATGCAGTAGATTATCCCCAACACTTAAAAATCACAGACTGTACTGAGAGGATCCATACGATAAAAAGATTTTTGTGTAACTGCAGTGCTGTATAGCACAAGGCACAGTTGAAGTACAGATTGATGGTATCCTTTCAAACAATCACAGCATAAAAGATGATTTCTCATCAGACTGTCATACAAAATTAATTGTTCACAAGCAATATTTAATTCAATTTAGCTGTGATTTTCATAACTACATGGACACTGGAGTTGCGAGTTGCCCATTGGAATTTGCTTTTTCACTTCCACCAGTGAAAATTTGACAGTAGCAAAATCACTGTTTTGCACATTGATATTTGAACTTCATTGAAATAATTATGAAAATCACAGTAGCTAATGATAATAAAATGAATGAATGGATTTTGTTTCAGTGAGGAGACATATGCTGTTCACATTGAAACAACAAACACACTCTTGGTTTTACTCTCTGTGCAAATGTTTGATATATTTGCATCAAGCAACAGTATATTTTACCACACAATAATGAAGGGCAAATGGTGAGTCATTATACATGTACATTGGATATTATATTTTTCCATTTTCCCCCTCTTAATTGCGGATGCTATATCCCTCAATGAATTCTAGTTTTCCTTGCACACATTACTAAAAAATCAGGAGAAATCATAACCCTCCCAAATATATGAAAATGTGTACACTTATTCCAAGAGTGTAATGAAAGGGCCTTCAGTTGTATGACTATTGTATAATTATTGTATGAGCATCTGCATACAGTTATTTTTAAAAAAATTGTGAAAGTTTTGTTGTATGTTGATTACCAAGCTTGAAATGTTAATTGTCAGCACAGAAGAAAATATACTGCGAAAAACATGCAGACAAGGTTTGGTAAAATTTCATATTTTTGTGCTATTTCACTAATTGCATTGACATTGCCCATTGTGCATCTAGGACTTGGTATGCAACATGAAACAAAACCTTCACCAACCTTTTTTGAAATAGCTATATACACAAGGGTGTAATAAATGCCACCAGGGAAAATTTCATCAGACGAGTGACATTTTCTCTTTCAGCCGGCATAAAGCAAAAGATGTGGTCAATGTTTTGCTACAGAATTATGTTACACAAGAACCAAGTCCCTTAGACTTGACCACAGATAATTCTGGATGGTTTTGTGAGTATATAATAATACAGATTTTAATCATTCATCTGAGGATCAATATTATCAAATAACGGTCATCTTAGTTTCTCGTTTCAAATGTTGCAATTGCAAATTGCAATAAATTAGGCTTGTTATTGATCTTGAAAGTAAGGATGGAGTGACAGTTGCCAAGAGTGATAGCCTTTGTCTTTGAAGGATTAACAGATAAATATTATACTCAAATGTGATGCTGAGTCCAGGTATTGATTCCAACATGACCCCAGAGATGTGTGATAGAGGTTAGTGTACTAACCCACTGTTCTTCATTGCTTTACATAACAGCAAGCCTTTGGTCTTGGTTTGGTAGTCCAGCAAGTACAGAAGAAGGCCAGTCTGATTCTCTGCTGGCTAACCAAAGCTTACTTCTCTTACTGGTTCTTGTCAACCATTGCACACAAGATAAAAAGCTATTGAATCCTTACAGACACTCACTTTTTACCTTTACTGATTCCAAAGGTATTGTATGTTTAGGATATTAAGTGGTGACATGGCCAATATATATGCTGGTGGATTTTTCTCCTAATGCAATCTGATATAATTATGTTTTTAATTAGCTGGTGGTCACATTGGGTCAGACAAGACAAGGGATTCTTCATTCCAGTTCAATATGGACCAACTTTATTTCACTCTGTGCAGGTAACATTTGCATGCAGAACTCTCAACTGAAGAAACAGGGAACAGATACACATGCAGATATAAAGCATGCAGGGGGTGAAGTGCTTTTCAACACTTCTTGAGTGTTCTACCAATTCCCAAGTGCTTTATAACTGTTCACACAGAGCAACAAACAAGTTTTTATTTCTTTTATAAAATAAGAATTACAATAGCAGTTATTTTGGATGAACAGGATGATAGAGAAAATGTTTATATTACATGTTGTGTGCTCTCATGAAGTACACACCATCAACCAATCAAAAGCAAGATTTACGAAGCTAGTACTTAATGTTAGTAATTTCTTTAATAACATAAAAGAACTGTGTTTGCTCTTCCAGTGGTCTTCAACATGATCAAACTACATTGTTACTCTATCTACTGCTGCACAGAAACCCAAATGTATCAACATTTATTTTACCAAGAAAAGATATTGATAAGCTAGTGAGTATTTGCATTCATTAACAATCACTCATTCTGAAACAACCTCTGGGCTGATTTAAGTCAGGGCACAGGTAACTCACATGTTATTGAACCCTGAAACAACCTCTGGGCTGATCTAATTCAGGGCAACCTGAAGAAAAACCCTCAAACCAAGGGATTGACACCCAAAAAATTTTACTCGTGTTATGCTGGACCCAGTTAGAGGTGAGGGATGCATATGAGTCCAATAACACTGCACAACACATATATCCCAAAAGTCTGGGTGTAGCTATTGTAATTCAAAGCCTTCTCAGATGAAGGGCAAAAATCTCCCCATTTCAGATGAGAAATACAATTATTAACAAGAAGGTATGTGTGCTGTATTGTATCTTGTAGGTGTTGCCCATCCTCAAACTGCTTTACAGTGCAGAGGATCATAATGCACATCACATCTACATGTCACTCATCATTCTACTGATTCTCAGCCAAAGTGACCATTTTAACAAATCTGTGCATGAAATAGTAAGTACATTTTATGAAACAACTAGCACTTCTTGGAATGTTACTGCATACATGAAAAGACATGACATGTCTTGTGGCATAGCAATGAGAACACTCACCTTTTACTTATGTGACCTGGGTTCAAGTCCTGCCAGGCTTGGTCAGGGGCGTAAATAAAATAAACTGCTTATTTTTTCCCAACAGACAATATCGGCAACCCCCTGGTATACAGAGAGAGCAATATCTAACATCACTCTTGGAGGCTTGCTTGTGCTTGTGGTCCTTAGGACCATACAGTATAATATGACCAAGATGAGGGTAGGTGATCATCATCATCACCATCATCATCAACAAATCATATTCATAATCACATCATCATCACCATTTTCAACAACATCATCATCACCATATAATCATCATCATTTTTAGCATCATCACCTTTATCATCATCACTATCATTATCACAATCATCATCATCACAACCATCATCATCATCATCACATCATCAACATTGTTGCGTCCCCAGGGGATGCGGCAATCATGGAAATGCCAGTGTCAACCAGTGTATATCATGACAAGATTTTATTAGAGTACACACAGTGAAAACTAAGATAAGTGATTACAATGGTTAGGTGAGGAATAGATGCTAGACTAATGGAAAAACACAGCACATAATAAAGTGAGGGAAATAGGATAAACTTTACATCTGTTGGGTGTATAATTCCGAGCACAAATGGCTCACTAGAATAGTAAACTCATGATCATGAAGCAAGGGGATGCTGAACTATCAAATTACACTGGAAGCAAAATATGATCACTAAACAAACAATCACAGGCAAACTGAATATACTACGAACACAACAAACATCATTATCAATGACATCATTATCATCATCATCATCACCATCACCATCATCATCACCATCATATCATCATCACCATCATCATCACCATCATCATCACCATCATATCATCATCACCACCACCATTATCATCATCACCATCACCATCACCATCACCATCATCATCACCATCATCATCATCATCATCATATCATCACCACCACCATCACCATCATCATCACCATCATCATCACCATCATCATCACCATCATCATCATCATCATCATATCATCACCACCACCATCACCATCATATCATCATCACCACCACCATTATCATCATCATCATCATCATCAACAACAACATCACCATCATCACAATGGCCATAATTTCTGTTTATTTCCATCTTTGCAGTGTGTTACTGAATAACAGATGGACTAGTACTGACATAAAACTATCAAACAATAATAAATATGATTAGAGATATAAGTATAATTAATCATTCACAATGTGATAAAGTTATTAAAAACACTCTGTCTTATAAACAAATTATTTATTCTTACTTAGGCCAGAATGCAACCTATACCCATATATGGCAGTTAATTTCTTGTTTATACAAGATATATGTACTATTTCTCTTGTAATAGACAATGAGTTGATAATGTAGAGAGAAATAATTTCCTATATGGATGAGAGGAACTAGGGAGGGTTATGTAAATTAGAGTTTATATGTTGTGACACTCCAGAGTTAGATCAGTGTGGTCCTTGCTCATGGTAAACCTACACTTGATTGAGATAATTTTTTCAGTAACCTTATGTTAGTACTGTAGTCTTCATGAATAACCCTTATGATATGCACCCAACTAGATATGTGATAGTTTATTGGTTTTCCAAGACGAATTTCAAATTGTACAGGGTCTTTGATGAATGAAGAGTTGAGTTGTGGGCCTGAACCTTGCACCGCACATAGTGTTCTGTGGTGTATGGGGACTTGAGGGAATAATCAGAATTATAATTAAGTGGGTCAATATTGGGTATATTATTAACAAGTTTGATACAAGAAATAAAAACTGCTATGGTCATGGTCTTTCCTAATAACTTGTTGTTTTATTTATAGGATAAATATTTACACACAAACTGCTTAGCAACCCTTGCCAACATGTCTTCCCATTTTCATGCTCTTCACCCGTATGTGACACAGAGAATTGTAAGGTATGCATAATTTTAGAGTGTAGATCCACAAAATAACTAGGTACTATTTCACACAGTTTTATTCCTATAAATTGTTACTTTGTCTTCCTTGCTTGCTTGCTGCTGATTGGCTTACATTGGATTGCACTGTTATCACTCTCCATTGTGATTGGCTGACTATCTTTCTTCCTTGCTTGCTGCTCATTGGCGACATGGGTGAAAATGCATTGTGCATGCTAGGAAGTTCAGCGTGTCAGGAAAAAATAAGCACTAACTTTCCACATACAGCCTTAACTTTAAAGATTTATCAAATGCCAGTAAATCTCCAATTGTTTTCTTTGTTTGTAAGCACAATGAACTTCTGAGCATGTGCAGTGAGTTTTTAATTAATCAATTAATTAATTAGTTGGATTGCTCTGTTATCAATCTCCATTGTGATTGGTTAACTTTGCTAAAGTGGCCCCAGTTAGTGTTTATGCACTGTATTTTTTTTTCTATATTTAATTGCTAATAGTTGTAATTAATTTACAATTTTCATCTCATCAGCCTCTATGCTCTCCTGTCAAAAAAGCATGCAAAAGTATTGGAACTCATGGAAGAAACAACCACAAATAACACGTCTGCAGAAACTGTAGAGGGCCAAAGGTCACAAACAACAGAAAACAAGGAATCAACAGATTATGTAAGTCTAAATTACACCAATTTCGCATTCAATGCAAACTGCTGTTTTGAGACCGTTATATATGTCAGCTATTCAAAGATGTCTGTGGCATCTCAAAACATTTGTATTGTTCAACTTGCACATTCTTTACATTACAGTTGACTTTTGCAAATCATTAGCAACAGCGAGCTGTAATGTAAAGAATGTGCAAGTTAAATAATAGCAGACCCACGCTTTTTGATGGTTTCTTTGAATAGCTGACTCATATCATATCAGATGCGAAACTGGTGTTTTTTGTCTTAAGAGATTAATGTGGAGCAAGAGACAATTCATCAGGGGGGAGTGAGGTTTATCAGAGGGGGTAGTGGGCTTGTTTATTAACCAGTACAAAAACTCTGACCCCCACTCCGCAGTAAAATTGAACAGTTCTTAACTCAGACAAACCTTAATTAGTTTTTATATTCACATCTTACAGGTTGCAGATCTGGCCATTTTGGAAGAAGTGATTCGCATGGTTCTAGAGATCATTAACTCTTGTGTAACTAATACTTTACATCACAATCCTAATCTGGTTTATACGTTGCTTCATCGACGAGAACTGTTTGCTCAGTTCAGAAGCCATCCAACCTTCCAGGACTTAATTCAAAATATAGATACTGTGAGTCTAACAATCAAGATCATTCAAGTTTATTCATTTCTAAATGGCTCTTTCCAGTTCAGATCAGTCAACTTAAGAGAAGGCCTTTTTCTCCAGTTTTACCTAAGTTCTTTTATTTACTTTCCATCAGAATATTAGATTTAGGAATCGCATGGTCTGGCTGGACAGTTCAGTTTAATAATGGAATTCTCTTTATGAATGTACTGGTCTGACTGGCCAGTTCCAACTAATGGAAAGAACCCTTACATAACACAAAAAAGATATTATCTAATAATAATACAGTATTATATATAGTTGAAACAGTCTATATTTCATAATGCTATGTATTATGATAAAGAAATACTGGAGTGTATTGGTTCTATTCAACGTTTTCCATACATTGGTTCACTGGTCAAACACAAAGCAGGGGTTTCAATAATATTTGAAGTAGATGGATGGGATTCAGATGTAGGTATCTGTGTCCACTAATTCTACTTCTTATTTGTTGAGACTGATTCGTAAAATAGCCGGCAGTATGAAGGTAAGTACCTGCAGTCGACCACTGTTAGCCAACTCCTATTGAAACCCCTGCAAAGCATTCAGTCAAGGTTGCAAGGTTCAAATTTGAATAATCCTTTAAACTACCTTACAGCCTTGATTGGATGCTTTGTTTGTGACAAGTGAACGAATGTATGGAAAGTGTTTTTTTTCCAGTCAACTGTCACACGAGTTTTAAAGGAATGATTGTCTGGATATGATACTACTAATGTTTTATTAGGAAGGCATTTCATACAATCATGGTTATTATGATATCTGGTATATGAATCTCCCTCTCAACCACTTTCATTTACTGTTGATGCTGTTGTTTTTAGGTTCTTGCATTTTTTAGTGCAAGACTTGAACAACACCCTGATCAAACATTATCTGTTGCCGTGGTGTTGGATGTTATTAAACAAGGAACGTTACAATGGCCTAAGGATAGACTTAAGGTATTTATATCAGATATAACCAGCCTTGGAAATTATTCTCCTGGATTACGTTTTTTCAGTTCAAATTGATTATAAATTATTTCATTGCTTGTTATCACAAATTCCTTAAGCTTACTACTCTACAAATCTGTGTATAACCAGTATTTTTTCATTATTTACCAGAAATTTCCTGAACTAAAGTTCAAGTATGTTGAGGAAGAACAACCTGAGGAATTCTTTATCCCTTACGTGTGGTCACTGGTGTACAAGCTGTCCTTAATGTACTGGAATCCACAACACATACAAATATTCCATCCTGACACATGACCTGAATCACTTCCAGGTATAAAGGGATAGAATATGGCTAACATACCCCACAGGGACCCCATAAAGTGAAATTAACCTTTTTCAAAGCAAATATGAAATGAATTTTTTATTGAGGGTCTGTTGAGGGTGTCTTGACCCTACATGCACTCCAATAGCCCATTTCCTGACCCTGTGCATCATAGTGAGACTAATTGCTAAAATATGCTTGGCAGTGCAAAATATAAAAATATTCTTGTTAAGTTTTGTCTTTGACAGGAGACTGAACAATATACCATTTTATAATCAAATGTCAAGAATGTTTTTATATTCCACATCACAAAGCATATTTTGGCAGTTAGCCTCATTATTGAATATGCTGTCATGAAGTATGGAGCTGATGCTGTTTGCTTATGCATAGCCAGCTTTGCAAAATGCAAGAAAATAATATCCAAGACTTCTTTCTATCTAATAAAACAGCTTTTTTCCATGCTTCAGTAATACTAAATTTAGCACCAAGGAAGTCCCTAAAGCACTTGAAGCACTCCCCTACCCATCTTCATGTTCTTTCCTGCTTTTGTCACGTCATTACTCTACTGCTGAAAAAGTTGTTTTATTTCTTAAATGTTGTAAATTAAAAAATCAATCTTGTTGGGCATAAAAGGGCAAAGAAGAATTATTCTGAATATTATCAATAGTACTGCCACCAATAACTTGTCTAACCACCTCAAAACAAAACTCGAAATCTTGTTGATACCCTGAAACAACCTCTGGCCTGATCTAAGTCAGGGCATGGCTAACTCACAGATTGAACCCTGAAACAACCTCTGGGCTGATCTAAGTCAGGGCATGGCTAACTCACAGATTGAACCCTGAAACAACCTCTGGGCTGGTATGAATCAGGGCATGGCTAACTCACAGAGTGAATTGAAAAATAGCAGGTTAGGTTTTTTTTGAGGTCAGAAAGCTGTAGAAAAAAACCTTGGATTGAGGGAGCCAAGACCCAACAAACCCGGTTCTCATGATATGCTGAGTCCAGGAATCAAACCCAAGACCTCAAAGGTGAGAGGTGCATGTAATACTGTTAGGCCACTCTTGATACCATACAGATACAGCTCACTTTCCCTATCTTGGTGGCAGAAATATAAGCAGAAGTTATGCAAGGGGATCACCATACCAACAAGCCTTCAAAATTGATTTAACAAAGAAGTTTATTTTGTCACAACACATTTCATTTGATGAATACTTGTTGATGTTGAACAGTATGAAACATATACTTCAAAGTTTTTCTAATATTTTTAATGCTGCCTGGATCTAAATTACAAAAATGTATGAATCCCTGGCTGTTAGAGGTTGTTCAAGAGAAAACTAAAAAAAAAATACTATGGCTATATTTATATTGTTGACATAATTTCTTTGTAATATTAAAAGGAGTAGTATTTTTTCTATAATCTACAACAGGCATGCTTTAATACAACAGTCTGCATGACTAATATTATTTACATTGGAATATAAAACAAGAACAACCTCCAAACAGTATTCATACAAAAACACTATTATCTTAACAGATTAATTTCACAGTTTATTATATCTGCACAGTCAAGATATTCATGGAAAATATAGAAGGCTAGAAGTGATTCCTTGATCGACATCCAGCTGATATATGCAATAGTGACATACAAAGGACAGTACTGCGAAATTAAGGTGTCATGAAGCCTGCAAAAATAAGTTTATATCTGAGATAAATCTTTTCAGGAGAGGTTTTTGATATTTTGTAAACATTTATAATTGTTTCCTGAGTTGGCAGGCTACTGAGGATGACACCTCAGTCTTCTTAATTTTTTTAGAAACTGATTGGCTAATATTTTTTTCTCAGATCTGCTGGATATGGCTAGTGAACTTATTCATGGTTTTACAGAAAAGGAAAAAATATAAGGTAATCAGCAAAATCTTAGTAAATTTCACTAGCCAAAACAAGCATTTCAATAGAATTGGAGTAGTTTTGTATTGCAAAGTCCACCCCACCCCACTCTCCCCCAAAAATTATATTTTCCATCAATGATCGTTGACCTAAACAGCAGTACATTACTGATTACTTGCTCTAAAAGACTGCATCCTTAATGATTAAGACACAGCATATTCTCTGTGGCAACAAGTCTTGACTCTAAAATAGATATACAGTAACCATGGCAACTCCTAGTATAAAACTCCAACAAAGTTTATAAATCTAGACTATATAAGAAATCTCTATTGAGAAAGTCAAGTATATATCTAAGATGTTTGGTACATTATGTAAACAATAGTCAAGATCTTACTATACAAATATAGTTCACTAACCCTGGCCTAGCAAGTTTTGCACAGATGATTGGAATTTAATAGTTGTCTTTCTTAATACAAGACAGAGAATAACTGATCTAGACATGGTTGATGACGCCAAACAGTAATAGAATACTAGTTCAACAATGTCTTTCTTGGTAATCATCTAAATCGTAACTTAACACTTTTTAGCAATTTTTAAAAAAAACATTTACAAACTATACCCAAAAATAATTATACCCATCTAACGATGTTGCAAGATACTGTAATATAGATAGCACAACTGTTAATAAAAAATAACTCTGAGAGAAAGCATTCTTGGTAACTATGGTTACACAACATACCAATGTTCTCTCTGACTAGAGGTACAAAGAATGTACATTGACATCCTCTAGAATACTCTTTTCCTATTGGACCATCCATACAGGATATGCTCCCTCTGCCTTGGCATGTTGCACCATTTTAAATAAGATACTCACATCTTTAGCGTTTCAAACTGAAACAAAATGAGGTAAACCGCAACTGTTTGATCATCCTTCTGTCATGCATCCTCATGCTTATGATACAATAAACGACAGGCAGACCTTGCATATTAAAATGTTAAGTCAGAACTAAGACATGGATGAACAAGGAGCTGACGGAGAACCCATCTGTGTCAAAACTTTATCTAGCCATTGCAATGGACCGTTTAAATGAAGTTCTATCCAGCAAGGAGTACTAGTAACTGTTTGTCTGCGATATTCTGCACCCCATCCTTTAACAAATGACATGCGAATGGTGCACATTCTGGTGAGTGCATAAACTGCTTCAAATCCTTGGTTGACTGATTGTGAAAGAAGCTGTGCAAACTCTTGGTTGTTGAAAATTTTCAGGTTACATCCAGGAGGGATTTTACAAACAGTAGCCGGATGCCAGTTATATCTCTGGTTGCAGTTGGGACTTTGTACAAAAATGCTGCTGTCACTAAGGCATTCTGCAAACACCTCTCCTCCAATATAGTACAGTCGCACACCTTTACCAATGTGTTTTCGTGTCATTTCTATTGGTGGATTTCTGTTGATGTTTGATAGCAATCCAAGACAAAATCGGTCAGAACTTGAAGGATCAGTAAATCCATCCACTGTCAGACTCGGCTGTGATGCATGAAATGTCTCGCCTACTCTTGTGTTCATTTCATAATATGCAATAGAACACCAGCATGTTGGTTCTGTATACTGAATAGGCTGGGCATCTAAAATAAACACAGCAAGTCAGAACACTAGATGATAACAGTTATTAATATAATAACACTTCCAGGAAGACTGCTTACCTATGAGGGGAGCTTCTGGCGCTGGAGAAAGCTGTTGATCTAGAACAAAATGATTGAAAATTTAAGCATAGGTGGGCATATGTGACAAAACTTCCAAATTCTAATTCAATCTATTAGTTGCCTTGTAACTGTTGAATAATTTTTTTTTTGGCAATCCAATAAAGCAAAGTACATGTAAAAAACTTATTGTCAAAATGGTTGGCACATTTACATCACAATGGCAATGTTTATAAACATTACGTCTACTAGACCTATCATACATAACTACAGTACGATATAAGTGTATATCTGTTGGTATAGTCAATTGCAGTTCAATAACCAATCAGAAAGCAGATCAAGCAGATCTTGGATATTTTGTTATTAGGAGTTTTGAGAATAGCTAAAAATATTGCCACAAAAGCAAAAATTAATATAAAATGTGAATGGCAAAATCCTGCAATTTTGAGTAGAAATGTGTATTTTGGCCATCATTAACAAGTGATTGTTGATTTGCAATGTAATATCTCAGCAATCATGGCTAGAGTACATTCCACATTTGTCATGTTGCTTAGCTGTGGAAAGTTGTTTTTTTCATATTTTTGAAAAACAAAATATTAAGATTACCTGTTTGCATATTTTGCTGCTGATCACCAGACATATCTGAACAAGCATCTTCTGACATATACCCTCCTGTAGGTGTTTCTACAAACAATGATACATTATTACTGGGTGCACTGATACAAAGGTTACTAACTAACTTACTTATTGGCATCTAGCACTAGATTGCATGCTGATGATGTATTTCATGAATTGAACAGCTGGGCTATAACCCCAAGATTTTTATAATTTCCAAAGGTCTTTTTCTACTTTCCACAGGTTTTTGATTTCTTTTTGACAACTTTGAATTGTGTTCTTATTGTAACCAATTAGTTATTGGCATCTCACTTAAATGTTGATAGATGGAATTTGTACTTGTTTGATGAAACAATGTTGTGCAAATTTAAATCTTGTGCAAAACCCAACACACTATACTCCAATTCTATCATTGTGTTAGCCATATGCTCTGACTTAGATCAGCCCAGAGGTTGTTTCAGGGTTCTATCTGTGAGTTAGCCATGCCCTGACTTAGATCAGCCCAGAGGTTGTTTCAGGGTTCTATCTGTGAGTTAGCCATGCCCTGACTTAGATCAGCCCAGAGGTTGTTTCAGGGTTCAATCTGTGAGTTAGCCATGCCCTGACTTAGATCAGCCCAGAGGTTGTTTCAGGGTTCAATCTGTGAGATAGCCATGCCCTGACTTAGATCAGGCAAGAGGTTGTTTCAGGGTTCAATCTGTGAGTTAGCCATGCCCTGACTTAGATCAGCCCAGAGGTTGTTTCAGGGTTCAATCTGTGAGTTAGCCATGCCCTGACTTAGATCAGGCAAGAGGTTGTTTCAGGGTAATGCTAAAATTTGAAGGGTTTCTTGACAGAAAAGACCTACCTCACTTACTATTAGTACCTACCAGGGAGTTGAAAGGTATTTGTTGGTTCTTGTGTTGGAAAAGACATGTTGTCAGGTCTGGTATATTCAGGTATTGGATGTAGTTCATGAGGTGTGTCTATAGTTTGACGAGGCACCAACACTGCTGGCAATACTATAATACAAATATAACATACATTTAATTTATAGGTTTTATTCACTAGATAATTAACATACCCAGGTTGTTAGCAGCAGACAAGAATCAATTTAACATCCGTACTGAAATTCATTGAAAACAGAACTACTTATTGCTATGATATACTTGAAAAAGAGCAGACCTATAAATATAGCTGTTCATGAAGTGTTGATGGTATATTTTAGGTCTCAGCGAGGTATAGTTCCTAAGTGAATATGTAGTAGGGCTACAGCCAGCCTGTAGTGCTTTCCAACTAGAGATGGATTGCTTGGTAAATTAAGACAACTTGTGAGAGGCTTTTGTGAAAATGGTAGGCATATTAACATCTTAATACTATTGTTAGTAAACATGAAGTATTGCTAAAATCATTTTTCCATTAGACCTGCAGTATAGTGGCAATATTGGTCCTTAATTGTACGATATACAACATCAAGTAGTTATGAATATCAATGGGGTACATTCTTCTCCAATGTCTGTACGTCTTAAGTTTGCATACTTTATCTATTACAGCATCAACGATTCTGCATCATAACAATCAGTTTGTATAAGAAAAGCCAGTTCAAGACCAGGAATTACTTATATACAGCAGCAAATAGCTGCATGAAATATCATTCTTTATGGAGGGGCAGGTGTTGACAGCAACTGACGAATGACGTGGCCTTCTAGATAGCATTGAGATAAACAGATAAGAGCCAGCCAATCACAGCGTTCTACATCAGTTAACATTTTACTGACTAACCTCCTTAAATTAGTCAGTCGTACACTTCAAAACATATACACAAGTAGCGAGTTAGTTCCTCCTAGAATACACATGATAACAAACTAGATTCTCCACACTGCCACTAGTCATGCTCTCACATGCCATATACTAATTTATGTGTATCCTACACATCGCACACAATATCATATTCATGTTTGCCAACTAACATCAAAACACTCACTCATTCTTAGCTTTACTGATCTCTTCTCTCCTACTGGAGCAAATTTCTATTTTAGTCGATTCTAGCAATCATACAAGAGGTAAACAAATAGTTTAACCCCTGAAACGCTCCTACGCTCATACTTGGTGACAAGAATAGCACAAGATCTATCCAAGCTAGCTAGACAGCCATCTTGATTCATGTTGTTCATTGTACAAGATGGAAGAAGTTTTGTGGTGGTTCAAAAGGATTCATACGCATAAACATGCATTGAAATGCAAGATGATCACGACAAAAAAACATTAAATTACATAAACACAAGCTCGCCAGAAAGAAAATATAGTTGTGTGATATCTATCCACAAGCTACTATACAGAGAGAAAGGGCATTTTATAATTAGTGAATTGATCCTATACACATCATATACAATCATGTCTATGTTAACAACAATATGTACACTATGTACAAAAATTCACCTGAAAGTTGTTAAGGAAGAGTTACAAAAGGCTTGAATGAAAACACTATTGAGGATGTGTAAGCGAGAATCGCACACGAGGCGAAGCATAGCGCCATGACAGCCAATGAACCATGGTCTTTTTCACTCCATTTATCAATAAGAACCGACTTGTTTTGATGTTAATAAACAAAATCCTGTCCTAACAGTGGTACGAAGAAACTGAAATGGTTTTCTGTTGGTATCCACAAGGGAAAAAAACGACAAAACCCCATGATCACAGCAAAGTATAAAGAATCGAGTAAAGATGAATTGTGAGGACAATTATCAATACTATAAACATATCAGCAACGCAAAAACATTAACTACAAGAATACCGCACACTCACGACGTGTTGTTTCTAAATAAATCCACATTAACTATCGATACGAATACTAAAAGAAAAGCTTCAAGGATTCCAATCCCTGACCTAGAATCGTCGTTCAGTTAATAAATATTAGCGAGACGTTAATACAAGAAGATCGATCGCTCCCCACAGAGGGACGATACTACACAATACTTGTTATTGAAGTAAACCAATGGCACATTAAATGTACAGAATGTAGCTATACACATCCTCTTGGCTTAAATATCATGCTCGTTTTAGTTTTGTTGTTTTTTTAGCTTCACAAAGTATCGATTCTTTTTTTATTGAATACTGCACTTCATATTTATCGCTCAACTCCAGGCTGATGTTTGACGCGGATTGCTGGGAATACAAGCCAAGTTAGTTCTAGTAAAGTTACTGTAGTAAGTCCAAGTACTTACCAGGGGTTTCTACTCGCTGGTAGTGGAAAGGATTGACACAAACTTCGTCTTTTTTCAAGTTAAACGCGTAATCACAGCCTTCAATAGGTCGTAATTCGTGATGGCTTTGCAAGTCAGGCCATCGCCATAATCTACAGTAAATAACATGAGGTAGGCCTTTTCGATGTGATACTTGTAGTCTCCCATCTAGACTACGTGGTATAGTAACACATTTAGTAGGTACACCAGGGTTAGTGATCGCTTTTTCTAGCTCTTCTAAGCCGCCAGTCTTTTTGAGTTTCTTCACTAAACTCTTGACGGCTTTCTCTGCCCATTTATCGTCTTCGTCGCCTCCTCTTTTCCAACCAAGCAGCCTTTTTACTACCGGAGGGGTAAAAGGCAACAAGGACGTCATAATAGAGGTTAACAGAAACCGAAATAGCGCTTTTTAAACGTGTTTTTCTGCAGCAAATGGTGGAAAGCAAGGTTGACTCGATGGATCTACTGCACTGAACGAGCAAACATGGGAGGACTGGACTGACAGGTTTGATTGACAGCTGTAACACATCAATATCAACCAATCAAAAACACGGTTATATATACCACGCCTACTCCATATATAGATGTGTTATTGACGTAAATTGTAACACTATACCAGTATACTATTATATTACCACAATACTGAATATCTCATCCTCTATCACACGTCAATCATCGACCTTTAAAAATAAAATACGAAAAACACTTTCTGCTTTATAAGTTTTTTTTCGCAGTTATCTCTGATAGTTATCTCGAACGTGATAAAGATAATGACGACCCAAATATATACGCGCGTTCGTGATATACAAGAGAGTCAATGGAAATTAGTCATTCTTTGCAGCTTTTTATGGTCATGTCTGGAGCAAATGACTACACGTGGTAAAAGTGAAATCTTTTCAAACCCACATTGGATTCAGACAAGAAAACTTATTGCAATGAACCATTGTGGGCCATGTCAAGGACTAACTTCCGTTTGCTTCAACACCAGCCAATCAGCGAGCGAGATGTGATATTAAAGTTCGTATTTTCATAGCACGCTACAGACACACACGACACGCCGACATGTCTAGACGACCACGTGCTAAAAATTAGCCAATCAGAGTGCTTGTTTTGCTATGTCCTGTCGGCAAGCAACCTTCACTGTGCAATGGTCGATTCGCAAGGTATTTAGAATGCAGCAGGCCTTGTATACTGCGTCTAGACATAAAATACTTCCTATCTTCTCTTTACTTGGATTGTTCGTTTCAACAGGAACACGTTTGGTGCAGCTCTCTACTCAAAATAAGTGATTTTATACCAATGTTATATGTTCAACTTGTTCACTGTGGCCAACTTTCACAATACTTCTCATCTGATTCAAAATCTTCTCAAATTCTGTGTCTTAAACGGCGACAAAATAGCGGAACTCAAAGACACGGCGCACTCGATCCTCAAACGACTTCGGGTTTGTGAGTTGGGGTTTTTACTGCAAGCCTTAGAGTCGCGAGGAGGTGATGTGTCGAGCTGTGTATTCTACCCTTGTGATGACAGAATCGGCAAACGAATCATCCACGAGCCTCATCTCATTGTATATCGAACATTTAGACAACCCGGTATACAGTCTGTGAGCGAACTCAAACATCTTGCCGTATGTTCACGACATGATGTTACGAACGAGAAAATTTGTATCAATCCTTACCACTACAGTGCAGTTGTACAAATCGGTGAGTAGGATGTGATTTAAAAAAAAATATATACTTCAAATGTACTGCGCTTCTCCTCCTTCCTTACCTTTTCTTTATTACAATTGTTATTTTATTCGAAAGAACTTCCAGCTAGAAGAAGCACACCAGTTAAAAGCAAGACTGACACGAAAAAAGATGAGTCTTCCTCAGGTATTAAAGCGTGCCTTTCTACAGACATGAGTTTTATGTTGTCGCTCACAGTGTTATGGTAAAAATTGAATGAATTGTCTTCATGCAGGTTTTGTTAGTAATTATACGCCATCTACATCGATGGAACCAACTGTATCGTCCATGCCTTTGTCCCTGACAGGTATGTAAAAAACAATCTTGCCTCGTGTAGCAAAATAGCTATAATAAATGGCCGGCTGTTAGCCAGTACAGTACGGTTTAAGTACACCCAAAGTGATTATGTTGTAGATTTCACCTACGACTATAAACCACCATCGACTTTTCTTGACAAACTCTTGTAGTGTCAAATTTAATATTTAATTTCTGCACGAGTCTACATTAAGTGTCTTGTTCTTAATTGGGAATGTTTCGACTTCCTAGAACACCCAAGAAAAGCTAAAGAATGGCCAAAACGTTGTTGGTGTTGTGTTGCGTATTGGGAGCATAATGATCGTATCGGACCACTCTACCATCAATATCAACACCACAATATTCTAAATATATTTGAATCTCTGCCGGTATCAAACAAGGCAAAAGGAATGTGCTTAGCCGCACTCTACAGAGATTCTTCTGCATCAGACACAACAAAGAGGGTAAGAAATCACATTGGCTTTGGACTTCAACTTTCACGGGAAGAAGATGGTATCTGGATGTATAACAGAAGTGATTTCTCACTGTTTGCTAACGGACCAACTTTATCTGAACGAAATTCTGAATTCACGTGTAGACATAATACTATTGTGCACAAAGTTCCTCCAGGATATTCACTAAAACTCTATGATTATACCGAAAGTCCACGAACTTGCCAATCATATGGTGCTGATGTAGAATGTTCTGTACCACACAGTGTGAGGGTTAGTTTTGCTAAAGGCTGGGGAAATACCTCGTCCACTTCTTACCGTAGACAATTTGTCACGTCATGTCCGTGTTGGGTCGAAATTCATTTCTTTGTCTAAGTAATAAAGCGGATGGGTCGAGGATTGATATTATTGTATCATATATACATATAGATATATATACATCAGTGAATAAGTGTTTGTGTATCAGTCATCTGCTGCTTTGTTGGATCAATATATACACAAATAGATATACATATATTATATATAGATAGACATAATTTAAGAAAGACATTCAAATCTTTTCCAATCATATTTGCTTAGTTTAAGGTAAGTCAGAGTAGCACTGTTCAAAGTGAATAGCTTTCATGAAAATGACAATCACTTATTTGAATCCATTTTTCAGTATCTCAATTTGGAAATTAGTATTAGGTATAGTCCTGGAATTGTGTTTGTGCGAGCTGTCTTTTCTAAAATAAAAAATCAGTTTTCATCATTTGATTTGGTGGGGATAAAAAATTCTACTTGCTTTAAAGATCCCTAGAACCATCTATGTGAACAATCACTTATTCATGTAGTGGTTTTAGATTCAAGAGATAGGCTTGCTATTAAAAGGGTCTCCCACAGGCATTGTAGACTAAACATTTCTTTTTGTATATTATTTAACATGGGATGGAGAACAATCAAAATATGTCTGTCAAAAAACACAAGACAATCAGCTTTTATATCACGATGATGGATTGTACCAAGCCCGTAGGCTGGAAGGTTCAGGGAGATGAGATAAACCCCCCCCCCCCCTCCCCCATGTGCTGTTGAGGTCTGGTCTGGAACTCTTTTTTCAAGTCATACGAGGTTAAGTTGAAAAATGAGACCAAGATACACAAAACCAAGGGAAAAATGATTTTACTGACTATGGACTTTGTCAAGTTGTAACCAGACATATAGTGCACAGGTCCGACCTATTGAAAAATGAACCCCCCCAGAATACACACACACTAAGAATTTAGCCTTGGTACCGACCATCCTCCCCTGACATGGTTCACATACCCTATCCTCTGCTGGTACCCACCATCCTCCCCTGACATGGTTCACATACCCTATCCTCTCCTGGTACCCACCATCCTCCCCTGACATGGTTCACATACCCTATCCTCTCCTGGTACCTACCATCCTCCCCAGACATGGTTCACATACCCTATCCTCTCCTGGTACCTACCATCCTCCCCTGACATGGTTCACATACCCTATCCTCTCCTGGTACCTACCATCCTCCCCTGACATGGTTCACATACCCTATCCTCTCCTGATACCGACCATCCTCCCCTGACATGGTTCACATACCCTATCCTCTCCTGGTACCAACCATCCTCCCCTGACATGGTTCACATACCCTATCCTCTCCTGGTACCTACCATCCTCCCCTGACATGGTTCACATACCCTATCCTCTCCTGGTACCTACCATCCTCCCCTGACATGGTTCACATACCCTATCCTCTCCTGGTACCTACCATCCTCCCCTGACATGGTTCACATACCCTATCCTCTCCTGGTACCAACCATCCTCCCCTGACATCAAAGTGACTGTTTTTTCACACTCTATTTAATGGAGGTAGTAACATTCACTACTCTAATGTGCGTCGGGTACAGGTGTAAGATGATAGACAGATTTATAAACATCGCAGGTTTTTTTCTGCAAACGATAGACATGACTATTTTTTTTTTGTTTCCCTGCATTTCACTTTACCTTTTGCAAACCTTCTCAGACAAGTTTCCTTATGTTTATACTTGGAACAAATACAATAATGGCCTCTATTGTTCTTTAAGAAATGAAACCTAATCAGTAAAAGCAAACTGGAATATGTATTCTTGGACAGCTTTATTGTTCTTTATTGTTATAAATAGAATTCCAGTGAAGTTGTTTGGAATCAAAATTACAGAGATTCTTATGTTTTCAGTGAAATGAGGACTGGCCAGCCTTGTTCTGGGGTTTTTCTCATTTTAAAACTCATAATTTCTCACCTATTTAATATTACTATACTATCCCAAACTTTTTAACTTTGTTGATATCATTCTAATCTATAATTGTAATGAAGTGCTTAATTTTTGAAATATTAATTTTAAAAATTATGATAATGAAGTGGCGGCCATTATTGCATTCTGTCTATACTACTTGGAGATTTTTTCGATTCTCTTTCACTAATTTTGAATAATTTTTTGCTTGTCAAGTAACGTATCGCGTTTGCAACTCTTTAAAAATTGAAAACTTTCGCGTGTCGTCATTGGTTCAAATGGGTCACGTGGTACATTTTCACAGAACGAATATCAGATATC
Organism: Anthopleura sola; assembly: GCA_023349425.1. Taxonomy (NCBI): domain Eukaryota; kingdom Metazoa; phylum Cnidaria; class Anthozoa; order Actiniaria; family Actiniidae; genus Anthopleura; species Anthopleura sola. The sequence goes on from JALHLI010000091.1 coordinate 45,419, forward strand.
CTCCGTCCGAAGTGAAATAAAAGAAAAATACGTAGAAATATGGGAGCAAAAACACGGAAAACAAAGAAACTTGGTTTTTACAAACAAGTGAGAGTGAAATACAAAAAGTGGTTGAGAAAACTACGCCAGCAAACACGAAAAAATCAACAAAATATGCTGTAACTGTCTTCAATGGTAAGCATCCATGTTGTTTCTTGAATGAAGTTTTTGGTTTGTTTTCCAAATCAGAAACTTCCTCTGACTGCCAAATTGGACTCGGCCTATCGGCCTCGTCCACTTTTGGCACTCAGTATTACTATTATTATTGAGTATTACCATGATATTTGGTTCCATGATAGCAGGTTTCTTATACTTGATCATTAATATATTAGAAAATCAATGAATGGAATTTTTTGATCCAACAATTTTTTAAGCTATGTTAATGGTTATTTCAAATTTGGAAAGGAAAATGGGTTGCCTGAGGTGGTTTTCGAGATATCCACGATTAAATACAAGGGTATCAATAACAACCATGAAAAAGAAGCGAAAACCGACCTTTGAGTACTAATATCAACTGTTACTGATGAAGCTTTTCACATTTTACAAATATAAGGCGAATTATATTTGGAAAATATTGAGAAATGTAGTCAAAATTTATTTTTTATTCATCTCAGTTCCGCTTGAATTCTGTAGAGATCAATGTTAGTCTTAGCGATCACAACGACCTGCGTGTGCATGCTCCATCCATTTGATAGTAGTTAATATTTCACTATTTATTTACTAGGGATGACAAGCGAAGGAGGAGCCTCAGTTGCTTACCCTGTCATGGCCTTGGCATTCAACATCAAACCAAGTGTAGCACGTGATTTCTCGTTCATGATTCAGTCCTGCGGGATGTCTGCTGCTGCCTTCACTATCTTCTTCATCAGTGGTCAGTCAATACACCGCTTCTCGGGCTACTCGTTCATGATTCAGTCTTGCGGGATGTCTGCTGCTGCCTTCACTATCTTCTTCATGGACAGTCAATACACCACTTCTCGGGCTACTCGTTCATGATTCAGTCATGCGGGATGTCTGCTGCTGCCTTCACTATCTTCTTCATGGTCAGTCAATACACCACTTCTCGGGCTACTCGTTCATGATTCAGTCATGCGGGATGTCTGCTGCTGCCTTCACTATCTTCTTCATGGTCAGTCAATACACCACTTCTCGGGCTACTCGTTCATGATTGCACTACTTTTCTGGTAGTGGTTTGGACATCTGTAGCCTTAGCGTGCTGACGTTACTTTTTCGAGTGACAGAGAAAACAGCGACACCCACTTCAGCCATATTAATGGCGGGAAACACGTTGGTTGGTTTCTACTGGAGACAGGTCAGTGATGATGGATGGAGGCATCTCTACAGAAGCCTGGGAATTCTTGGGTGCATGTGTATTTTTAGTTGTTTGTAGGAAGAAATTTCAATTCCACTGGAAAAACTGTTGCTATAGTGATTGGTTCGCTATTGTTTGAGTCGGAACCATGCAGGAGCGTAGGCATGTACATCATTACTAAAGTCAGTGACCGCACCATCATGAACATCAATAAGAGGAAGACTGGAGACGAGGAAGTAGAGTCTTGCAAGGAGCCTGAGATCTATGAAAGCAATTCGTTGATAAGCAAACAAGAGTGCAATTCTAATTACGTACCCACCGTTCCCTAATAACGTACGACAAGCCATCAGATGAGTCCTAGTAACGAAGTTCCAACTGCAATACAGCCATAGATTAAATGACAGCGTTGTATAGCCTCAGCTCAATGCTACATGACACAATTATTGAATTACGCACAAGCTAACAGACACCATGATACTGAAGGCAAGCTAATGAACTCGATATCCGTGAACCTAAACCCGCGCTGTACTTAGATCATAGTTATTGGAGTGGAATGGTTTGGAAACCTATTGTTGTAGGTTTTTGTTCGACTTTTTCTATTGTTATATGACGTTGACCGTGCACAGAGAAGGAAAAGTTGCAGCGTTTGTTCATCCTAAATTAGCAAACATAGACGATGACAGAGGTTTTAAAATTGTTTACTGAAAAGAGAATCACCTTTTTGAACGCTTTCTTATTTATCATCTAGTAACTTAACTGTATCTGCGCGGGATTATTTATCCTCTTCTTTGTAATCTTAGAATGAAAATTTTACTCTTTCAAAATGTTCGTACTTGAAAATAGTACGGAAACTAGTATTTTCAGCCATACTTGCTTTGGTTCATTGTGCACGGTCAATATCACGTGATGGTACGTTTCAACATCGCTAGCCAAACAAAAGCCTAGAACACATGAATAGGTTTCCAAACCATTCCACTCCATTAACTATGCTTAGATGGGATGATTATCGAGATCTAATGTCCCAAGGCCATACCGATCAAAGTGTAAGAGTTCTAACACATTAATTTCTTACGTACCCACGGCGCAAAGGATTATAATTGATCCTATATTCCTTCCACAGTGACATATTTTTTGTGTTGAAAAGATTTCAAACACTTAGAAAACCACACGTGTTTGTTAAGACATGCTCGTGTATAGAGATGTAAAATGGCTAGGGTTTCTAGGCGTGTCAGTTTTATCGCGTTAGTCTTGCTGATCGCAACTGAATGAATTCAATATTGTTGTAGGATCTTCTAGGATATAAACAGTTACATCAAACATGAGAACAGGTACACTTGGCAGATGTGACAAGAACCTCGTGTTCTACGCCACATACGGGAACCTCGTGCCGTAACAAGTCATTTACATAGAGCGGTTTCCGTATGAGTGGGAACATTGAAATGGCTTCCCATTACGGTAAGGTACGGTACGGTACGGTTGCAGTATGGCTACGAATCTACCGCATCGTTTCCCACTCATACGAAAACCACTCTATGAAACATGAGCAAACGTGTTTTCAAAGGAAACTTTTTGTAAAAATAGTTAGTTGCATGATAAATACTCCACAGAATATTGTTTTTTTTTTATAGTGAAATTAAACAATTTTTACTTTAATCATGTGATTGTTGTATGTTTATTATAGTTTAATACTTGATGACAACTGCGATCGTTTTCCAGGTGCCTAAATTAAACCACCACAGGACGGGCGGATCCCACCAGCTAAGAAACGCGTGGCTATTCAATAAGGAAAGGTCAAATAAAGGTGCTGATGATGTTACACAAAGTCCATTGGAAGTTGTTCGAAAGCAGTTGGTATCGACATAGTGTCACTAACGCTCGTCAATAAAATGGCGACCCGTTAGAAAACAAACGCGGAATAGCCTGATTAAGATAGAATTGTCAATTCGAAATACGCAAAAACAACGGCATTCATGTAGATATGCTAATTTGTTTTAACCACAAGTTCAACGAATTAGCTTGAATATCTCAGAATTTAAACCACTGATCGCATAAAATTGGTTTACTGTTCTGAGCTGTGAGAATAAAATAAAATTGCCTCGTAACTCTTGTAGTTAATCTTTGAAACAGATACTGTGTAGTTGTTTGTGGGACAAGATTTTAATTCCATTTGGGAAGCTGCTGGCCGGAACGTTGATTGATTCGCTATTTTCTGAGTCGGAAACATTTCTTTTTTGTTTTCTTTAGCTCGTTTATCGCCATTTTCTCTCTTTTCTTGTCTATTGTAACAACAACTTTGTATGGCGTCACACCAGCAATTAAATATTGATACAAAATATTAATGATTTTGGAAGTCAGATATAACAAAACATGCAGGATGAAATGAAAAACTGAAGTAACAAGAAAAATGAACACAACACAGGGAGATCTTACAGGTTATGGTCAGCTAAAATGAACACAACATTTAGATGCCTTATTTGGGTACTCGTTAACTCATTCTTGTGATTTCTTGCATGATTTCAACTCCATTACCTTTTTGTAATCTTTTCACTCGTACTGAGGCATCAAATTTATGATTTGTGACGTGCAGCTTCTTGACTACTCTAGATATAGCACTATTACCAGAATCCTTTCCGTATTTCCCCATCTCAGCCAAGATCTAGAATTAACAACATTATCTTGCGAATCTTCAAAAAGTTAAAAACATTGAATAAAGCCAAGAATTTGAATAGGATTCTGGAAATAGTTGGGGGGATTATAAGACGGTGATGAAAACAAAACATGATGGATAATTCCGTGTGGAGGATTAAAGTGTTAGATATATTGCGTTCAAATCACTACCGGTGTGTGTGAAAGCGCTAATTTTCATTTTCATTCGGGGATCACATGGTCTTACTCGTGATCATGCATAAATCACATGACTCCTGCCCACACTGTGACGTCACACAGATTTGTTTACTATCAGTACAGTCTGCCTGCCCACCTTACTGCCTACATGACACACGTACCTAGCCCGCCGATAGTACAGATTCTAACCACGACTAACGGTTACCCTAGCAACGCGTCGTGAATTGTGTCTTCAAGAGCTACGATTCTTCGCCATAGAATTACTTGTTTTTGCCTACAAAGTATAATAATCTTGCAGAAATCATGGGTTACGAGAGGAGATCTTTATTTTATCATTCAGTTTGTTATGGAGGAAGCCACGTTGTTGTTGCGTGTGCCGACTTGCGGTAACATAAAGAACCTTGACTAATTTGCATAATAAATAATGAACAGCTAACGTAGGGACTGGGACAGACTTGAAGGATAATCGAACTTAAGAAATGACGCCCTCAAATGTCCCAGCATTCCTCAGTCACGAGTAGGAAGGAAGAGATTGTCAATCATCTACCTACAAAGTCAATCTTTCACTTCTTTAGCTAGGTTCGTGTCGGAACAAATTGTGATTGGCTGCTATTTTAGGAATGTAAAAAGCTGGAAGAACAAGACTGACGGGGAAATGATCACGTGATTATGATCAGTCTTAAAAATCATTTTAAGAATAATGGTTATTCTTGCTCGTAAATGATTCACGAGCCATAGTTTGTAAGTCACATGAACATAACCAAGAGCAGAGAGTCGTTGATTGCCATTTTGCGGTCTACTGTACAGAATGCATAATTTCTACTTTAAAAAGGCATTAATATACACAGACAAATAGATACTCTGACCCTTAACCCCTCAAAAAACTACTTACTCTTTGCCTGAGAAAGTTTCTTCTTCTATTTCGATAATTTTATCTGCGAAAATTGTTATTTATAGCCAAGCAACTGGACAAACAAAGCTGTTCTGGATAGCAACTTGCATATATCATCACAAGATTGCTTTTTTGATTCAGTAGCTTATTTAATTCTTTCACTGATCTTGAGGTATTATTGCACCAATAATGTGTTAATATAAGAAGAGTCATTATGAGCAAGTTGCAAAAATGAATAAGATGAATAATACTTGATGGGATCCTTAAACCCTTGTAACTCACGGCCACTTTTTACAAAAAAATAATTCTACAAAAAATATATAAAAGTTAACGCATGTACATGACATTAATATATATGTATATATTAGATATATACATGTGTATTGCGAAATCTTCATTATTCATTTTACAAAAACGATTATAAAACAATGAATGTGATTGGTCGAGAGGGCGGTCATGAATAATCAATGTCCAGTTCAAGTCGTCGCCAAACAGGATCACAAAATACCACGTGTGGACGGTATTGGGCCTTTTTTTCTTCATTTATAACCTCTACGGTAAGGATATACTTTAACTAAACTCTACATTAATGTGTAAACTATTAATAACACACAGGTTAAGTTTTGCTTACTTAATAAATACCGAAAATTATCGAAAAGTTGTAATTCAAAAAAGCACAACAATACGGCTCCAATGAAATCACTTATTCATTTGCATTTTCCTTTCGAAATACTCTTTATTTTCAAAACACTAAGCTTTTTATGTAAAGTGGACTTAGATATCGATAAGGTTTGAAATTATAAAGGTTTTGTTTCGATGTTTTTAAGTGAATAATAGTTTTTTTCGTAGATTAAAGATGTTCTTGTTTGATACGTGGCGCTCACAAATCTATTTTGACTCTCATTAATCAAGCAGGTTCATCGCTTTTCAAAATCAATACAACTGTAATGACGAATAGTTTGTAGTTCAATCACTTTATAAAGTTTTTCCAAGTGAAGTGAAAGTAGTAATATTGTGAATGAAAGAGTTTTTCTTTACTAATGGTTTTATTTAACCACGTGTCGTGAATCGCTGCTGTGCTTCAACTCATGGCCGGCTGCAGGCGGGAAAGGAATTCAAATATTCAAATCAATTAATTCCTCGTAAATCACAAGTTGCTTATTTTCATTTAAAATCGTGAATTAAACTAGTATTAAAATGTCTGTCCCTCTTAACAGCAGATACGATTTTGTACATGAGCTCTTCTATCATTGATTAGTGAATGAGATCCTTTGTACCAAAACAACAGTATTTTTATACAACAGAAAAATACGTAATAAAAAAAGCATAACAATACGGTATTAACACCCAACAGGACAAAATCTATTGCTCTCCGTGTTTTTAATAATACAAGCGTAGTATTTAGGACCAGATAAATGGACGAAGTGAAAGGATTGTAAATAGGACTAATCGAAATTGCAAAGAGATCGAATCTCTGTTTACTTTTAGATCTGTTGGCATTCATTCTATGGGTTTGGGATTTACTTACATTTCAACATTTGCATACATACATCGGTGTACTTTGAGACGTTTTGTTTACAACCTAGAAAGGGGTCGAGATAATGGTCAAGACATATGATCGGAATGTCTGTTCAACACGTTCTACTATAATCATGGACGCTATGTGTCTGACTGTTCTTAGAAAGTAACAACTGTTATTGAGAAAAAGGCTATTTCAACATGGAGAAAGACCATAAGACAGTTATAATGGTTATGAAAGCACTGAGAATATGAAAAGATGTTCTCATTCATAGTTTCTAGTGAATGACTTGTGTAGAATAGATTTACCGCATCAAATACAACGCACATACATTTTAAGGAATATTCGGTGTCTGTTCAAAATACAAGTATATTTTCTCGTTTTCTTGACAATAATCACTACGAAAATAGAGATAGAAATGATGAAATAATGTAAAACTGAAAATATAGCCATGGAATAGAATTACTTCCGTAACCTTCCATAGTTAGTGCCGGGAAGTAGTCCACTATTCTTTGTTATTCTCATTATTCATTCATTTCGTTTTCAATGGTAGCGTACCCATTCATATTGTACCTGCTGTAGGCGTTCAAACATATCGAAATAGAAAAAAAAACTTAGAAGAGTTTCCCGCTGAGGATCTCAACCAATGAAAGGTTAAAACGTTACACAGTAATAAAGGAAGTTTGTCTAACATCATATTTGTAAAGCGTTCTTACACGGTGGATGGAAAGATTCCAAGTTCTATAGTATACACGACGCGTTCTACCCAACCTGACAAACTCTTTTATCCACTTTTCATGATTCTCGAAATTTCGTTATTTTTGTGTATGGATATGTGCTAGTTTTCTGTAAGTTGGTCGTCACTGAGTGGGTTCTATATTTTAATTTATTTTTATTTTTTTAAACTTTCTTATTAGTCATTAATTTTAATAACAGTTATCGGCGCATTGGAAAAACTCTTGTCGCTTGGTTTACTAGTCGAGAACGTCATGGCCCATTTATAAGCCAGATAATTTGCATTACAAATAAGCGGCGCTAACATATGCGAAATACACTGACTGATCCCAATCCCACAGCAGCAGCAATTCATTCATTGTCGTATCGTTTATACCCGCAGAAAGCAGTCTAATACTACGATACTCTTCTGTGTCGAAACAAGGACTGAGAAATGACGAAAGATAGTTACGACGAAGAGAAGAGAATTACCTTCAACGAGGCAGCCGAAGCCTTGAACCCAAACGATGATGATTACGATGCGAATGGCATCGATATAGAGATGTATGAGGAAGAAGACAGACCCAAGTGGGGAAACAAGATAGAGTTTATCCTTGCTACTATTGGATTTGCAGTTGGACTTGGCAATGTCTGGCGTTTCCCTTACTTGTGTCAGAAGAATGGAGGAGGTAAGGATGATACGTATAGCCAGCCAGAACCCGGCATGTTTTGATCACACTGTTGTGGTGTATTGTTTTGATCGATCATAACGTAGTCATGTAGTTATCCCTGTTATTCGAGTAAGTCTCATTTGCACTCACTCATAGTATTATCATTCTTGTACTTGGGCTCATTTCTAACTAGAAATATGATAAAAAAAACCTCTGACTTTTATGTTGGGTCAGTCAGTCGTTATTGCGACTTACAATAACGGCTTTGTTTTCGTAAAAACATTGGTGTCGCGATAGCAGGCACTGGGTTGGTATTTCGTACGTAGTAGTACACTTGCCATATTTGGAACATTACACGATCAATAAGGTAAAAAACAAGTGTAGATATACCAAGTCAGTAGACAAACTCAACAACTTATATTCTTATATTCACATTGATTATCCCGGCAGTTTCACGTGTTAAGGTGTAACCATCTAGTTGGGTTGTATGTGGTGTATCTGGGTATGAGTATATCAGTATAGTGTATAGTCAGTAGAGTAGAGTGTTTTCTTATATATATATTGTTAAGGATTGGATCGATATGTGCCCCCAGTAGTTACGATAAAAATGGAACCCAGAGTTTAGTATATAACAAACAACTGCGATTCTAGTAGATCCGATCCGAATGACTGGTTTCCTTTGCCCATCAAACAATACATGAACAACAATACTTTATATATCCCACATGAACATTTATATACTTCACTACTGGCCGACAATAGACAGATATTCTACACTAGAAACTGCGAAAACAAGCGACACCCAAAGCTTAGTCTTTTCTCTTCTTCTTTGCTTTGGTAAGTTCAGTTCCGTGTTGATTGATTATAAAAACAACCAGAAACGACTTCTACTTTGGTTATGAATTTTTAAAATGAAATATCTTCCAAAGCAAGTCAGAGAAATCACGGAAAAAAGGCTTTCCATCAAGAAATATTATTGAGCTAAGTTAGTCAAAAAAAAGGAAACTTCCATGGTTCACAGTTGTATATGCTAGTAGACGTTTCTCGCAGTATCATCTCGTGTGGTATCTGTACAGTGAGTATTCAGTTCAGTTCTCACTTTTAGTACGTCATAGATAGCATTCCCGACATGTATCGAGTATTTCTATGCTTCACAACTACCGACATTGCTTATATATTTTTTATCATTTCTATCCAATGTTTTATCATTAAAGAAGCATTTCTCTTCAATCGATATATAGTCTAGAATATTCGCCCAGCAACCAGTAATCGCCATTAGCATTCGTTTTATATTCTAGTTGTTTTACGCACGTTAAAAACACACACGAATACACTCTTTCCTTCTTCGCTAGAAAAAGTATAAAAACACTGATAAGGACAAAAAGTATTTTTGTTTATTGTGACACAGGTTGTTTTAGGAAGGTTTCTTTCACGTCCATCGTCGCCATTTTCAGTTTATTCTTATTCTTCATGCGTCGCACATGGTCACATGGTATTATACGTTTGTTTACATCATGTGACTCTACGCTAATGGCGCGAAAACAGGTTTTGGCGGTTTTTTCTTACGCATGAGCAGTAAACCAAATGCGTTGAAGCTCTAAGCAAGTGAAACTTATCTTATGGGTGTAAATAAATAATAGCTGACAGTCTGTTGCTGAATACCCGAGGTAGATTAGAAGGTTAATCAGTGTGTGTACTAGCTGATCTAGCCATGAATAGTGGTATTCTTTACAAATATTATCGATTATCGGATCTCTGATCCAGCATACAGTACAGTACTCTCAGCTTTAGACAGAATGCTGGTCAAGTGAGTGTCGAGTGGTGTCTGCAAACACCTATTGTATTATGTATATTTTTTGTTTCATATTATTGTCACTTGTTGGTGTGACCATAGATTTGTCGTTAAGAAATACAGTTGATGTTTAGTGTGGATGTGTATCATAACGTGTGGTTTCTCTTCCTTACCATGGTTGATACTTACAAGTCGGGTTTTGAACCCTAATGATCAATTCTCCCAATAGACACGGTGTTATTTGTCAAAATGAGAAGAAAACTAGGATGATAGTTAGTTGGTGAAATGGATGCTATAACATGGTGCGAAATGGAGAAGAATGTACTGTGAAGTCTCAGTCAGTGTTCTGCCTCAGTTTACTATTGAAATGTTTGACTTAGTTACACATGAAATATTAACGTGTTTTCATCCTCCCTGTTGTTAGCTACGCTGGTACTCCTCTGCACGTCTCAGTTCTAATTGTGTGATTGTCGTGTATCCTAAACAAGATCGCGAGTTCACGGAAGTGCAGATATGTTGTCAACTACCCTTTACTTCACATCTTTGGTTTTCCGTCAGAATGTAGGCTAGGGCTAGTCGTTGATTCGGGTTCTCAGACGTTAAAGTCCGGCTATGGCTTGCCACTAGTGTGATTCGATATTGAACCACATTACTAATAGAAACCGAAACTGCATGAGACACGTGCGTCACAGATACACGTCACTAGCTTGTATCCCTTGTGGGATGGATAATACCGGCTAGCTGGCTGTGAATATTTGGAGAATTCTCCATGAACTATACTCTCCGTATTTTGTACCCATATCTATGATAAAATGAAGGAAGAGAGAAAAAATGAAAAATACTTTCATCGTGACCATGTCAGGCCCGCTACACTCAGTAGTATCTGTGTAACATTCTGTTTTGGGGTTCCTGTGTACAAGCGAGAAGTGGGGGAATAGGACTAAGGAAGTTGTAAATGTAAGAAAAGAGAATGGTTTGCCAGTGATGGTCAGTGATGGTTTCGTTTCGTTAACTAACTGCTGAATATCTTGATCCGTTAAATATGATCAGTTTCGATTCGTCAAAACACTTCAGCCCCAAATAGCTAGTTGATCACAGGCTGTAAGTGCCATTTTAGTATACCTAGTTTACCTGGCTGTTGGTCTTGATACATCAACGGTAACAGTAGACTCTACTCTCAAAACCACTAACTGTCTTTCTGAAGACTACTGTCATGCATCATATGTTCCTGGGTTCAAACCCTTCACTTTATTCAATCCTCTATCTTTATACCTGATGTCAGTCACCAGTACTCGTCACGTGATCCAACCCTTGTCTTCAGTAACTGTGATACATTGATCTGATAACAATGCGGTTGATCGTAAAGGCGCCTGTGTGGTATCAAAAACAGGTTTATAACAATCTCTTCCTTACGGCGGAAATCCTTTACCTCTCAGTGACTGTTGACCGTCGATAGGTTTTGTCTTCCTTCAGTTTTGGTGAAGTGAAGGCACGAGGGTGTTTAGCACACCGATAATGATTATTATCAATAGAATACAAGAAAATGATGCGCAGATAACCAGTTATGCTACGACCCTGTAGTGTTTGGTATCAAAAACGACGTCTACTGGTTGTTATAGGGGAATCAGTGTGATACTGACTACAACATGACCGGGGGCTATAATGAGTGTTTACCCGCAGGCTTACACTCCTCAGTGTACTCACGTGACTGACCTGAATACTCATGATTCAGTACTCTATGACTGATCTTGTTCAATCTTGTTTGGGTCTCGTAAAGTTTATTCATATTTCAAGCAGGAAATAGTTTGTTGTTGACCTTTATTAAGAAGGAAATCCATTTAAAAGAAAATACTACTATTAACTGAAGCTACGCCAGGTATGTATGACACATCCCATGTGGTAGTAATGAATGCTGGAATGGAGCTATCCCGTGCTGGGACGAACAGACGGAACTCTTTCTTTACCTATTCGTGCTTCAGCTCAAATACAGCCGGCTAACAGCACACAAGTCTTGTCAGTTGTTTAAACCCCTGCAACGAACAAGTACAAAACTTGAAATACCTTTCTTTTGTAGTTGAGTAATCTTCCACTAGACAACTGTTATTCTACTTCTCTTTAATGCCCTGCAGAGAGTTTACCTTGGCAGCCGCAGTATGCGCATACCGTCAAGTCATGTGACCTGGGTGGAGGGGGGTCACATGACTTTAACTAGGTATCCGATGATGAGCGCGTAATAAGCCTGGACTATTCTGGAGTATAACTATAACGTGTCCAGTACGTACAAAAGCGTATTCTAGCAAAAATAGTAACATCTTCTAACATGGCTTTTTTTTTATGAATGGTTTCTTGTTCTTTCCCGAACAGACCCAACCGCTTCTTGATCTGCCATGATATTCAATGCAATATAAAGTTTAAAAATTGAACTCCGCTTCTCCACATGAAGTAGACACAGACCTCGATATGCTCCACTGCTTTTACTAAAACAATCAAATTATAAACGAATAATAGGTTCTTAGCTAAACAAATTCAAGAGCTGGTTGAGTCAATTATAACTCAAAGTGCGTGCTTTAGGAACCAGTCGCGGCTTAGATGACAGGCCTGGCTGGAGGTGAATCCGGAAAAGGGATGACTGACCAATCGACCTCAACTGAAAAAAAAACCCGCATCAATACCGGCCAGAACGATGATATGAAACAATGATATGTAAGATCACTGGAAGAGTGCTAAGATCAACTTTGTATCAAATCTCTTTGATTGACATGTCTATTTTGAAACTAAACAATTTAAAGAATCATTATTTTTGAATGATAAGACGCGCATTAAACGATTTTCATCATAACTGAAATGCGCTGAAACCCGGTCAAACCTGCCGTAAAGGATTCACACAGAGCTAAAGAATGAGCCTCTAAAAACTCCAGGGATTCTACTCCAAATCCATGTGTCACTGCTGTAAAACATTTTTGAGTTGCTAATAAAAGGTTTTATTTGATCAAAGCTTACAATCAATATAAAGAAAGGCCAAAACGACCGCCATATAATTTATTCTTGTTGACAGACATCCTCTTTTCTGATTGGTTCTGATTTCCCGCGAAAATCGCTTAAAATTCGGTAATCGACGAGATATTCAATTTATAATCAATGGAATATTACTGCTTGAAAATACTATGTTTTCATCTCATCTGTAGGCTGCCGAAACATGAATGGGAAAACAAAGTAAATAAACGGCAGTATTGAGTACGTACGAGAAATGCATGAATAAGTACGTCATAGCATTGATTGACAACTAAGGTTTACTCAGGTTTGGTATGTTATTACCAGCGGCTCTTACGCATTTCATTCAGAAGAACTTTGCCCGCGCACTTTATAGGGTTCTCGTTCAACGTTCCGCGTGTTCACTCTCTTTAAGACTTTTTCTCTACTCAAAAGCGGCCGAGATATCACTGAATCAAATTTTGACGAAGATTTCTGTTGTTTCTCCAATACGCGAATACAGAAAACAAAAAAAAAAGAATCCAGTCGCGGACACGTGTTCACTACGTTAGAGCAAGTCCTTACTTTGTTTACATCTGTACTGTTGGTCCTCTTTACTAGCAGTTCTAAAACACTTGATCATCAGATATCCGAAACATCAGTCGTAATCAGTAATCATGGAACACGAGGAAGGACCAGTGAAACTTGTGAAAGTGAATAGTACACAGAATGGGAGCGCGCAGCCAGAGACGATCAAGGTAACCCTACCAACAAACCCCAACCAAGCTGGAGATCCCGAAGAAAACATTGTGAAAGAACAGCAAGCAGTAGTAAGCATACAAAAACAAGTTACTATTCTTGATGCCCAAGATGGTAAACGTGGTAATTGGGGGAACAAGCTTGAGTTTATTTGTGCTGCCATTGGGTTCGCTGTCGGTCTTGGTAACGTCTGGCGTTTTCCTTATCTTTGCCAAAAGAACGGCGGAGGTATTGTACTCTTTTGTTTTGTACATTATATCCGCGTATCCGCGTAGCCGGATGCATGGGGGATAGAGTTGCCCCAAACACCGATAACATGTTCTTTTTAACTCATTTGTTTGTTTTTATAATGAAAAGGATTTCGACCTTCGTTTCGAATTTAGTAGTTTACATTCTGCGCAATGTTTATTTTTCGCTTCTTATTCCTCTTCAGACGGGGTGTTTTAGTTCCCTCTAATTTAGGCGCAGTTCTTTATACATCGCCTGATATTCAATTTGTTGTCCTGCTCACGATCTGATCTATCAAACAAACACTACTATCTATATCTATCAGGATCACATAAGTAACTTATTCATGGCTTTAATACATCATTGATTTTTTCTCCTATTGCATCATTCCTTGCTTTGACTCTGTAAACAAACGAATTGATTGATGGTTAGCTCAGCCGCAAGTATTTCAAACATGTTATGCCTTGTGGGATTGGGAAATCGTTTTCAGACAACAAAGTATCTTTCGAGTATGTTAATGTCTGGTATGGCTAGAAGTCTCTTCTTGCTGCTGTTGATCGTATATCCCTAATGTATTAGGACTATAAAGAACAAAGTAAGCTCAATCTAGTAGTTTAAGTGTTGGTAACAGTTCTGTCTGTATGCAGTAGATTTATCATAATATAGTGAGTGTTACGTGTTGAACAAATGGTTAGGTCGTGGCGGCAGGAGACGCTTTTGCTCAAAGATCGCGATCATATCAAATATCGTGATTCCTGTATCTAGTTAGGGTCACACATCACGGATTTTGTCATTTTTTTATTCCTCTAGAGTGCTAGGATAAGATCTTGATTACATTCCAGTGTTTTAATCAGGGGTCTTACAGCTAAATAGGAATGCTCACAATGAGGAAATCCTTTTAAACCATTGAATACAGAAATTGAAGGAACTTACATTAGACATGTTTTCTTTATCTGCCAGCCAGCTAGCCAGCCCGTCAGCCTGTCAGCCTGTCATCCATGTTTGAACTTCCTTAACAAGATTCGCTATAATAGATTTATCCTCATAGTTTCTCATGCTCAGACCAAATTCAAAAGTAAAAATTTTACAAGTTGTTGTTGGTAAAGTACTTGCTGAGATATTTCTATAGTAATAGTTGTATGCATGACATGGTGTCATGTGACAGTGTCATGTGATCATGGCAGCTTCTAAACCCACTAAGAGTGCTTGCATTCTCAAGACAAGAGTATCATATGTCTTAAGTAGTGTTTCAAAGGTTAAACCTATTACACATGAGGTTTGCCAAAATACTATCTTCTCTATTCAGCATTGATGTTTCACAGTTATTAGAGAAAACATTTCACTTTATACTAACAACAGTTACTAACAGGCTAGACAACACCAATATATTGAATCAAACAAGTGAATAAGAATAAAACTTGAACACTTTATAAGAATACTTTATTAGCATGCATGATATACTGTTAGCATGATAACTGTTATGTAGTTTTTGCTGACGGAATAAAATGTAGATGTAGAACACATCAGATATTAAATGTTTGATATAGTAAAAGCCAGTATAGTCTGCCAGTTGCATGTTATTGGCCGTTTATGTGAATCAGTGTTAAGTGCAGTTATTTTTGTCATATTTCCAAGTGTCTAAATGCTTGTAGTAGCCCACTCATATATGTCTAAACATACTTGAAGTACCTGACCTATGATTCCAAAGTATTTTCTTTAGACTAGAGGCTCTTGGAGCGTTCACTGAGTTACCTGTGCAAGTATTCTAGAGCTCAATGATGACCATTCCAAAACTAGCCAAAACTCTAAGCTAAAAGTTCTCTTCCAATCATAATATGTGACATCATATTGTGCAATTTTTCGATTTTCCATGCCTGAAAAAGAAAGGAAAAAGGAACGCGCCTCATTTTTAGACTGGGCTGCCCACAGGCAACCCAGTAATAAGGAATTTAAGCCAACATGAGAAATACAAGGCTAAGTTGAATGACAACTTCCTCTTTGAGCATGGCTCAAGTTTAATAACATAACATGTGAGTGGAGTTTCTTGGCTTTTACTCCAGATAATTTCTCCGGTTTACCTCTTGAAATTCCAAAATGATCTGTGAGTTAGCCATGCCCTGACTTAGATTTGCCCACAGGTTGTTTCAGGGTTTGATCTGTGAGTTAGCCATACCCTGACTAAGATCAGCCCAAAATTTGAATACTGTGCTCTAATGTGCATCAATAACTATATGGAATTTTGTTAGGATTTAAGTAGGAATATTTTTCATTGTTGTCGTTGTTGTTGTCATTGCAGGAGCATTCCTCATTCCATACTTCATCAGCCTGTTCCTGCTGGGAATCCCACTATTCTTCCTTGAGCTTGGTATTGGACAAAGTGTGCGACAAGGTTCTGTTGGAGTATGGAACTACATCCACCCTTACCTTGGCGGGGTGGGATTTGCCAGTGTTGTTGTATGCCTACTTGTTGGGATATACTACAACATGATCATTGCATGGTGTTTCTATTACCTGTTTGCATCATGGCAATCTCCTCTTCCCTATTCCAGTTGCCCCAACATCACCCAAAACAATGTAAGTGTTATTGATCCCCAGTGTGACATAGCAGGGAGAACCCAGTATTACTGGTACAAAAATGCACTTCAATCAACTTCAAGCCTGGAGGAGAGTGGTGGGGTGACGTGGCACCTGGCCCTGTCTTTGTTGCTTGCTTGGATCGTCGTTTGGCTGTGCATGATGAAAGGTGTGCAGTCAGCTGGCAAGGTGAGACCTTTATGAAATCATTTAATAATCAATATTAAATCTTATTAGAAATTATAATCAATTTACAATGAGATAGGAATTTATGAGAGATGATTAATATAAGGTGTAGACACTCAGGGTGGTCACTAGCTGCCAGAGTTTCTTTATATCCTAAGCAAATCTTTTATACTTCTTCAACATTTTCAATGATAAAGTGTGGAGAGGTGGGACCACCATTTGAGCCACTTGAAAGTCTAATCATTTTATAGATGTAATTACAGACACAGCACTTTGTCCACAGTTATCTTAAGACCCTGAGTGTTGATCTAGCCGGGACTCAAACCATGACCTCCTGCTCAACTGATCCAACTGGGTAGCAGTTTATAGTAATCTTAACACTAACAATCATTATTGTTTTCCAGGCTGTTTACTTCACTGCAACCTTCCCCTACATTGTGCTGATTATCTTCTTTGGTCGTGGCATAAGTTTACCTGGTGCCCTGGATGGTATTGCGCACATGTTCAAACCAGAGGTCAGTAACATTGTCATCATCCCTGTTCAATATTGCTCTATTGACACATCAATAAACTGCATATATTGTTTGTTTTTTCAGTTTGAAAAGATTTTGGACCCCCAGGTGTGGCTACAAGCTGCTACACAAATCTTCTTCTCTCTCAGTCTTGCTTTTGGTGGGCTGATTGCTATGTCCAGTTACAATCCTGTTCATAACAACTGCCACAGGGATGCCATCCTGGTCTCATGTATTAACTGTGGAACATCCATCTTTGCAAGTATTGTTATCTTCTCTATTCTGGGATTTAAGGTAGGAATGACACATCAATATCTGTCAAGTTTTTCAATGTTATTATCAATTATTATTATTATTTTTGATTCTATGATTATAAAAGTAACAGTAATATCTAATGTACTATTTGTAACAGGCTCACAAGTCCCTGACGGAATGCTATATAGTCCATGGTCTGAATGGAACAAAGGCTCTTAATGATACAGCTAGAACTGCAGAGTGTCAAGATATCACCTACTGGCTATCAAAGGTAACTATATATGCACTTCATAAACAATGAACAGAAGATAAAGGGAATTTATTTTATTATTAATTTTTCAGACTTTCTAATCACTCGTAAGAACTTTTGTACAATTTTTTAAACATTTTACATAAATTTTATCTTACAGAGGTGTGAAAAAAATAAATACATAAAATGAAAAATTGTATATAAACTTATTAATTTCTCAATAACTAAAAAAAAAACTGACGATAAACAACATACTGAAATAACAAAAAAAACACAAAGAAACAAAATTACAGTACCTTGTTGTTATTTGAATACCTATAATTTATTATAACATTCCATTCTTCCATTTCTATGAACTCTCTGGATTTCGACAAACTCATGATGTTCATAGTATAGATTATTCCTTAGGAATGAGCATAAAACTTCTTCCACATCTTCGTCTTCTCTTCGATATTCAAAAATTTTGTATTTTCGTGCCTAGAATAGGCCTCTAAGTAAAGATCTTTGGATTTGAGGTCTTCGAATTCGTTCTCGTGTTTCTTTATCTTATCCTCTGATCCTTTTTTGATCCTTTCTGATCCTCTGATCAATTTTTCTGTAAGACCCTGTATTACAGTGGATGCTTTAGCCAGTTGATCCTGGGCTTATTTGAAGATGTCAAATTTCTTATCCATAAAGTTGCAACTTTCTTTCAAGTCGTCAATGTCTTTGGATGCAGATTTCTGGAAGTTTTTAAGCTTCTTGGTTAATTCTTCTAAATTAGCAAGGAAGGATAGCTTCTATGTTCTGCACTGATACAGATATTGAGTCTAGCTTTGATACTTTCTCCAATATAGCTTCGATTTTCATTCTTAGTTGTTCAGCCATGTTCAGAGCTGTTATGACTTCACCTTCATTCTCCTCATTTTTATTTGATTTTTTTTCTGTGCAGGTGAATTTTTTGAGTTTTCTGTTGATGATGACGAGGTTGTTGACAATCTATTTCTCCTTTTTCCTCTGTTTTTTTTTTAAAAGTAAAGTAGCCATTAACCATACATTTGTTTGAAATTTTGGCGAAGTGGATAAAACTGTGGTCTTCAATCAGCTGTGCCTCAATTTTAATTTATTTTCTTTTGATCATGTGGAGAGTGGTTGTCCCAATTCTCCTGAGCCAGGTATAAAGCACATTAAGCGTGTCCTTTAATCCCTCAAACTATCAGTGCTCCTAATTATGGGTATTTACAGCTAAATCTACACAGAACAGAGAGAAGTTGAAACAGACCTAGAGATCTTGAGGACCAAACCATGGATTTCCAAAGGCCACACACTAACCAACTGGGTTTTACCTAATCCATACTAATGTAGTTCCATTGTGCTACTTAACAACAGCAAAAACCACGACAATGATAACAGCATTAACAGTAACATCATCTTCAATAACAGCAACAAGGAGCACAACAATAACAACAAATAGCAACAACTTTATTAAAGCCTCAAATGTTATTGTAAATGATCACTAAACACAAGGATCTTTTTATTGCAGACTGCATCAGGTCCAGGTCTGACATTCATTGCCTTTACTGAAGCCATAGTAAAGATGCCCATCTCTCCTCTCTGGGCTACACTGTTCTTTTGTATGTTACTAACCCTTGGAATGGGCAGCATGTTTGGTACACTTGAAGGTGTTATTACCCCTTTGTATGACCTCAAACTTGTCTCATGGAGAAAGGAATTTGTCACAGGTACGCACTTGTTTGTTACAAATAAAGCAAGAGTAGTGTAGCAGGTACTCCATTTGTCTCGCCTCTAGGTTCTTATTCCCAGACTTAGCATTACACAAGTAGAGTTTGTTAAGTCTCTCTTTATGAGAGTTTTTCTCTGGGTTCTCCACATTTTCCTCCCTCTACAAAACCAAATATGGTTGTTGTCTTGGTCTCTTAGTACTCTTGGGAAGGGTTGAAAATGGTATCCAGTCCTTTTGATCCACAATCATATCAATCCAGGTTGTTTTGATCCACCTATTTACACATCTGATCCAAGTGTATAGACATTCCATATCATTCATATACAGAAAGTTATCAATATTATTCTGTTGTTCTTATTGTTTATAATTTTTTTTTGTTTCCTCAGCTGCTATCTGTGCCTTCTCCTATCTCATTGGCCTTCTGTTCTGCCAGCGATCTGGAGAGTACTGGCTGACAATGTTTGATACTTTCTCGGGCACAATTCCTTTACTTATCATTGGATTCTTTGAGCTGGTTGGCGTATCGTGGATTTATGGCTTGAAAAGGTAAACAACTGCTTGTCAAGCAATCTGATACCTACCTTACTGCCTACCCACCCAACCACCTACCCACCTATCCACCTACCCACCCAACCACCTACCCAACCACCCACCCACCCAACCACCTACCAACCCAACCACCTACCCACCTACCAACCCAACCACCTACCCACCTACCCACCCAACCACCTACCCAACCACCCACCCAACCACCTACCAACCCAACCACCTACCCACCTACCAACCCAACCACCTACCCGCCCAACCACCTACCATATTGATATTATTATTCTTTTGTTTAGATTTGAAGATGACATTGAGTACATGATCAAGCAGCGTCCAAGTATGTACTTCCGTTACACATGGAAGTACATTTCTCCTGCCCTGGTGCTGATTATCCTTGTTGCCAGTCTGATTAGCATGGGTCTTAATCCCATGCAGTATGATAGCTTTAACATGGAGACGGTAAGGAATAAACACAATAAACTATGGACATTTACAATGGTGAAATATTGTATTATTTGTCAAATGTCTGTCTAGGGATACGTAGGATACGTACAACATTGAAGTAAATTTCTCCTGGGTGTTGATTTCTATAGTGTTTAGATATAGTCTTAGTCAATATATTAAATGATTATATTGTATCTTAACCCAGGGAAAACCTGTCAAGATGGACTATCCAGGTTGGGCTTATGCCCTCATTGCATTCCTGATTGGCTCCTCATTCCTGTTCATTCCTGGAATCTTGCTGTTAAGATACTTTGGAATCTTGAAATATGAGAGAAAACAGTATGGAAAGGCTAGAGCTGGAGATGATGTTGCACCTGCTGCGATAACACCATCAATGTCACACATTCCTCTGCCACCATCTGAGCTACCACTTGCAGGAAGAGCTACAAATGGACAAGCATAACAAGGAGAGTAATAAATTATTGCTGTTTGTCTGCTTTTGGATCTAGAAGAATGTTATCAAAAATTTCATCAGGATATATAAAATACTATCTATTTCTTTATACATTTGCAAGTATGGTATGCCTGATGATTCACTCTGATATGAAATTAATAATCTATATTATTCTTCTAATTCAAAAAGCAGACAAACAGACATAAGTGATCATGCAGCCATCTCCAGATCAGTGAAGATAATGGTGTTCCATGTAGGAGACAGAAAGATATTCTGTGTGGCAGCAGGTCACGTACAGTAAGCTTTCTGTCTCACAGGAGCTACTACATGAATGGATTCTTTTTACACTCCAGTTCAAAATTCTCTGTTGCTCAGGGTTAGCCTCGATTTTGTGTAGAATATTTATGTGCTCCAGTGAAGGTCCATGGAATTTCAAAGTGTTTCTTTATATTATAGCTGGTATTTGTGAAATATTTTGGAGCTAAAATGAGGCTAACCCTGAGTAAATGATTGTGATTAATAAACAGTTTGGCAAGTAGGTCCATTGGAGAGATTTTGAAGTGTACCCAACATTACACCCATTCATCCCACTGAAAACAAATTCAAGCCATTCACCTCTTTGATTCATGGTGATGGCTGAGTGATCACTTGTAATATACCTTTTCTGAGATAGGGAACATGGTGCATTGTGGTCTAGCTTCAGTACAAACATCTATTGTATGGATAAAAAGTTAAATTTTACACCGTAAAAAATAAGAGAGATCACTTACTGACGTTTCGGACGCTCGTCCTTCGTCGGAGTAAAAAAGCTTTTTTACTCCGACAAAGGACTAGCGTCCGAAACGTCAGTAAGTGATCTCTCTTATTTTCTACGGTGTAAAATTTAACTTTTTATCCATACTGTTTCATTAGAAACACCGATGCAGCTCACACTAGCTTACCGCTAGTTATCATCTCTTTACAAACATCTATTGTTCATTATACCTTATATGGTGTTGAGAGTACCAAAGCTAGACCATGATGCATCCTGTCTATCCAATTCAGAAAAGGCCTATGGTATAATATAGGGTGGGGTGGGGTGGGATGGGAGAGGGGGAGGGAAGAGGTAAGGGAACAATATCACCAGCACACATGGTATTTATGACGTGACTGATTGCTAATGAGTACATTTCACTTTTTAAGTATGGCCAGAAAGAAAGTTTACTTAGGTGAATGTTCTCTTCAAGATTTAAGATTATACTGAGGTTAGGTGTGCTATTAAGCCATTTAAAACACTTGTACAATTT
This sequence comes from Anthopleura sola, assembly GCA_023349425.1. NCBI lineage: Eukaryota > Metazoa > Cnidaria > Anthozoa > Actiniaria > Actiniidae > Anthopleura > Anthopleura sola. The sequence continues at coordinate 67,389 of JALHLI010000091.1, forward strand.
CCTCCATACCATAAAACGCTGTTTCTATGGTAACTGCTGTGCAGCTGCTATGGTAACACGTCAAGTGTTTCTGCACTTTAAGTTGATTTTTATGTAAAACAAAAACAAGTCCTGGTGACTTTTATTATAATTAATTATTTAAAACATTCAGTCTACTGTAACTTGACATAATCATTAGCACATGACATGATTAGTGACAATGGTTCCTGTTTCCTGTAACCAGCTGTTATGTTACATCGTAGTCTGACCAACTATGACTACATCATCATATTCAAACAAGTGTTACCTCACACTAGATTAGAAACTGTAGATGTGTGTTGGGATTCCTGTGTATAATTAGTATAATAATGATCATCATGCTTTGCGTCTGTTAGTGATTATCATTACCTCACACTAGATTAGAAACTGTAGATGTGTGTTGGGATTCCTGTGTATAATTAGTATAATAATGATCATCATGCTACATTAGAAACTGTAGACATGTGTTGGGATTCCTGTGTATAATTAGTATAATAATGATCATCATGCTACATTAGAAACTGTAGACATGTGTTGGGATATCTGTATTCTGTATCTGTGTAGATATTTGCACCAATGACAAAATGCATAGTAAGTTTATTACTCTGACATCAGTTTTAATAATAATCTAATAATTTATTGGACAAGCCATTGCAGTCTTCATCAGTCTTCATGGTACTTCATTGTAATCTGCATTGATTTCCTTGCTGTGCATTTCTAAAGAATGTTGCTGAAAAATTTAATTAACAACAAAGCTTTCATTAAATCACGCTTAGAGTAGTTTGCAATTACTAATGTATGATTCTGCTGTGAGCAATTCCACTGATCCTCTTGTAAGGGACATGTCAACATGCAACAGCAGTATCTTGATAGATTTACTAGTTCTTGGGTCACATACACTGTTGCAGCCATGTTGGATAGCTATATCTGCTTTAAATGATACCAAAACATAGCAGTAGTTGTGTGCTTAGAACAACAGTAATCCAAGAAATTTAGTTGTAGCAAAATTCAGAATTATTCCATCAATATTTCCATGAATATGTGGGTTGAATGATAGGGCAGAAACTGTCAGTTAAGATAAAGTAATGTATGGTTTTAGAGGTAAAGTATATTTTTAAATATAACGGCAGTGATGTCCTATCTGATTACTGTAAATACGATTATTATTCACTTATTGTTTTTTAGTATCTCTCGGCAAAAACAAATCATAATAATATGTCAACAAGCTTAGTGGTAGTTATTTAGGTGCAGATACATGGTGCAACATTGTGTGCAACATTACATTAAAATATGTTCATTTGAATGCCTACATTTATTTTGTTGATGTTATTTGCATTATTCGTATTCAAAACAGTCTGTTTTGGCTGCTGAAATAGTTGTTGCTCCATGTATCTAAGTCTGTAAACATGTTTATTTTCATTATTATGCTACCCATCCAACTAAATGTAGCTATGCCAATATCTGGGGTTTTGGTTAGCACCAAGCACCAAGTTAGTAATTATTGATTGACAGAAGCCGAAACCCAGGTGATGAGTTGCACATTATTATGAAAATAGGTGTAATCAAGTACTACCACAGGAATAGATGTTGTAGGTGATAGTTCCCTAGTATTCACTCCTACTCCAAGGGGTTTTCACTAGTATTCACTCCTACTCCAAGGGGTTTTCACTAGTATACACTCCTACTCCAAGGGGTTTTCACTAGTATTCACTCCTACTCCAAGGGGTTTTCACTAGTATTCACTCCTACTCCAAGGGGTTTTCACTAGTATTCACTCCTACTCCAAGGGGTTTTCACTAGTATTCACTCCTACTCCAAGGGGTTTTCACTAGTATTCACTCCTACTCCAAGGGGTTTTCACTAGTATTCACTCCTACTCCAAGGGGTTTTCACTAGTATTCACTCCTACTCCAAGGGGTTTTCACTAGTATCCATCCTTAGTAGTTCCAGTGCAACTAATATTGACAACAAAGTATTGACAACAATTATTTGATTGTTGAAGCTTGAATTTGCCATCAAATGTTATAACAGGCAATTTGTACATAGTTATAGTTATTGCTTCACTGTTTAATGACTTATTGATATCATATAACCATTATAGACTAGTATATTATGTTGTTTAGCATTTTAAACCTTTGCACACTAACAAACCATTTATAGCCATCATAGTGTCTGTTCATCTTATTATTACACTGTGTTATTATTACAACTTACTGTTACCTTGAGAGGGTGTGACACCTCTAGTGGAGGGTGTGACACCTAACAGAGTGTGTGACACCTTTATTGGAGGGTGTGACACTTCTAATGGAGTGTGTAGCATGAAACCTCCAAGAAGTAACACAATCTAAATTTAAAGAGTAACTTTTGACTTCTACATAGTGACACATGACCTCCATAGGGTATAGGAGCACTGTTCAATTCACTGGGCATGTTTGGGTTTATTCTTTGAATATAGATCAATTCTGTAAATGTATATATATTTTAGTAGCATGTTGTGGTAACAATTTATTGTAGTTTTAGAGGTAAATCTGATGTGGTAAAGAACCAGAGATATAATATGCATAATACATAGAATACCTAGTGGTTATTATCTGTCGTCAAAGATAAAGCTAAAAATTAAATGTGTATGATGTTATATTTCAATGTTATATTCCATTTATATATCCAAATAAAAAATCTCTTTAACCACATCCATTGCATTGTTACAACTTTCCAAATCCCCAACCTGTATTTAGGTGTGGCCCAGTATAGTGTGTCTAAAAACCAAACCAGGCAGTTGGGAATAAGGGAACAGCAATAAAGCCTGTATAGAGGCTTTGCACCATCACCTGATGGAAGGCATTACAGAAGACATGAACAAGTGAATCTGACAACTCTATTGTTGTGCCTCCTGTCATGGCTACAATCTCATGATGGTGCAAAGCCTCTTATCTATGGCACGTACTAGACAAGCTGAACTGGAATAAACCATTGAAACTGAAGTATTTATTTCTCAAGTATTGCTAAATAGACAAATATGCTAGTTTTAGAGAATGTTGATAAATATATCTTATTGGATGTATGTGTATAGCAACATTGCTACCCTAATAATAATAATGAGAATTAACAGTGGAATCCAGAGTGGCTCTTACTCCACTGCATTCCAATTGAAATTTAGAAGTTGCCCCTCTGACTTGTAGCCAAGTAGACTGTTATTACGCTGATTGGAGTGATTGGGGGGGGGGGGGGGGGAATGGGTTGCCATGCAAGGTGTAGCTGTAACACAAGTTTTCCTGTCATTCAAGCTGCAACTCTGCACTGGATGAAAATATCAATGCATGGATCTGTTGATTGAACCCCTCAAGATGGTGACAATGAAAGGGTGTACGTACCCTACTATTGACTATTCTAATGTTATCTGACTGTAATAATGATCTTTTTAACATAAGCACTTTTTGGTCAATAGCTTCCATTATCCTCATGTCCAGTCAATGGCTTCTCTGTCTCAGCTAATCCAAACTGTTCATTGCGTGCAGACTTCTGGGAACGTCTCTCATGTTTGTATTTTAGAATACCGCTGACCCGCAGTAGAAAAACCAGGGGTATGAAGAAACATGAAGAACCAATGAGGAAAGCAATGACAATGTATCCCCAGGAGGGATACGACATAGGTTCTACTTTTGCCTGAAGAAAGAATGAAAACAAAACAAGTCATTTTCATATTATATGATTTACCTCAATGTGGAGAGAAGCACTTCAGAGGGGGGTGGGGTGGGGGAGAAGAGAGTGTGTGACTTGCATGACTTACCTTCGCAGCATTCCATACAGAGTAAGCAACTGGCTTGGTTGCCAGATTTACAATGCTAGTAATAATAATGATGGCAACTACAAGTGGTGCCAGGACAGGCCATGTGACCCTCCAATACCATCCTGGCGGCGCACCAGTCATGTACTGTATGTCATTCTCAAATCTGCAAAAACAACAGAATAGACTTGATTCATTTTGGTGCAATGTTTTCCCATGAGTTTCATCTTTTTTAACAGTAGCACATGAAAATAAACATTAATATGGATACAACTCAAACAAACAATGGGAATTTAGGGAATGACGTGAATTGGGAAAACATAAGGTAGCACTAAGGTACCAATAAGGATTGAATGCAATGCATGTGTAATATTATATCAAACCTTTTCAATCCATAGACATAGGACACTCCAACCAACTCGAAGAAACCTACCACCAGCAGCGGCAGAGGACCAGAGAATGAATCAAATGTTTGCAGCCAGTACTCGCCAGACTTTTGACAAAACAGAAGACCAACAAGAAATGCAGCCACACACAAACAACCTGAAAAGAAAAAAACACCAGAAACATTGGTCCCCATTCATGAGAACATAGCAGACTTTGAGTTGAACATACAGCATGAAATGATGTTCTGAATCTGAGCCCTCACATTTTAAGAGAATTATGATAGCATATTGATATGGTAGTGTACCTGACAAGATTTCCTTTCTGATAGGAACCAGTTTACTCTCATAGATAGGTGTGATAACACCCTCTAATATCCCATATTGACTGCTGAGACCCAGAGTGATGAGCATAGCAAAGAACAACACGGCCCACAGTGGAGAGATGGGCATCTTGACGATGGCTTCAGTAAATGCAACAAATGTTAAGCCTGGTCCTTGAGCTGACTGTGGTGATAATAAATTTGAAACACACTCATAAGGAAGTACTGTTGGGGTATGGGAATAATGCTGGGGTACTGTGAACAGGAATACTATGGGGTGCTACTGGGGTACTATGGAGTACTAAAGGAGGTTATGTTGGGGTACTGTAATGATTTTGTGTTACCTGTGACAACCAGTGATCAAGGTCGTGACACATGTCTGTAACAGTCTTGTTGACAGGCAGGTTCGTGTTGTTCACTCCTCTATACATTTCTAGACACTCGTCATATGAACGATGAGCCTAGTAAAGAAACGTTACCATGAGAACACGAGTATAGTCTGTCTTGTTGCTTAGCAACCATAACTACATACAGATACCTTAAATCCAAGAACAGAGAAGATGACAATGGTAGCATAAAGAGATGTGGCTCCATTAGTGAGTGATACGGCAATAGCGTCTCTTTTGCAGTTATTGTGAATAGGATTGTAGCTTGACATAGCAATCAGACCGCCATAACCAACACCAAGCGAGAAGAAGATTTGTGTAGCAGCTTGTAACCACACAACAGGGTTGAGAATCTTGTCAAACTAACAAAAAGAAATATAATGATGTGAGTAGAAAACGTTCATTTTCTCTTGTTTTTTCATTTCATTCAGACTAGACTGACTAGACTGACAAGATGATACCATCGTATAACGATCAATCCATATTTGGAAAATATACCCATATATGGAGAGGATTTCAAGTGGTATTGGGATACCTTTGGTGTGAACATGTACTTGATTCCATCAACCGCACCATCTAACGTGAGTCCACGAACAAGAAAGATTGTGAGTACGATGTATGGCATAGTCGCTGTGAAGTAGACGGCCTGAGGAGGAAAACAACAGAACAACAGAATGAATAAAGTACGGTTAGATATCGAGAGCGTTGACTATAAACTATATTAACTATAAACGTCATGGAACCAGGAAGGGAAGCGCCCGTACTAGGAATGGAAGGACAAAACTGATAACAAGGTGCAAGGTTTGTGATGCAGAGATCAAATGTCGAGCATTAATACCTTTCCCCCAGACTTGACTCCCTTCATGATGCAGAGGAAGACAAGAATCCAGGCGAGAAGAAGACAAAGACATAGATGCCATTGCAACCCACCGCCTTCCTCGATAGATGATGACACACTGATCGCCTTGTTGTACCAAAAATACTGCGTTCTACCGGCCAGGTGACATTCAGGAAGAACTGTGCCTGAGAAAGTTTGTTTAGCGGTTATTATTATCATCATCACCCACATAATGCATCATCGTCATCATGGGACCTCATCATCCTCATCATCACCATTCATCATCATTACTATAATCATCATCACGTATAACGATTATCATTATCACCAGCATTATCATGTATCATCATCATCATCATGTATCACCATCATCATCATTACTATAATCATCATCACTACCATTATGCAATCATCATCACGTATAACGATTATCATTATCACCAGCATCATCAGGTATCATCATCATCATCATCATATCGTTATCATATCGTTATCATGATGTCATCTCCACCTTCATCATCACAACAAACATCCTGACCTTCTCATGGGAAGCAGGAATCAGTGACTCACCATTAGTCTGTGGACAAGAAGAATAAGGTAGTGGACTTTGGAACGAAGCGAACATGTAGTAGAAACACCAGCCCAGTAGAACATTGTAGTATATGCTAATGAGCAAAGACAAGACCACAGAAGCGATCCCCACCCCTCCCAGGTAGGGATGAATGTGGTTCCATACTCCAATAGATCCCTTACGAATACTCTGGCCAATAGCAAGCTCCAGGAAGAACAATGGAATCCCCATTACTAGAAGACTCACTACGTAAGGGATCAAGAATGCACCTGTGGGGGGTGGTGAAGGGATATTTATTAGTCATGTTGATGATGTTTTGATGACCTATGTCTTGCAAGCACCAAACATAGACTCATCGTGTCCTATTGCTTAACAATATTCATGGTCTGCTAAGGTCGTTCACTGGTCATTCATCCATACAAGGTAAGGTATTATATACTAAATTATACTGCTGAAAAATACTCAATATAATTATGATACCATATTCGTTGCCCGGGTAACCATGTTAGTCACGTGATTAAAGTAGGGACAGACCATGATTATTATAGTAAGGTGTGTTATGGTAGAGGACCGCATGGCAAGTCATTTCAAAGTCAAATTATTCCCATTATTATTATTATCGTATTACAAAACTTGCTGTTATTCGAGATGTCTGTGTTTGGCCGTTCTGTCTGTCAATCACATTTCTAACGATGAAGTTAGTATCTCTTTTACTGACGGACGCCAAAAGTATATGTGTTGGGGCTGGTTGGTCACGTCATTATGAACATGAGTGTAAAGCTCGACAGCAGCGAAGCGTGTGTTCTCATTGTAGCTTAAAAAACGCGGGAAATAAATATTTCATTGCACTTGTAGAAATCCAACAATACAACACAAGTGAGGCTCTGATATCACAAGTCACTTGGTTATAGTCAGTAGTGATTAATGATTGATATCATCCTTTTGACAATAAAGCTTCACTCAAAATATCAAACAGTAAATAATAGAATAATGGTATCAATATCGGCTACCCGCTATCTGATGATAACACCAGGAAAAACCTGGTTCTTAATGACTTGAATTCACTTTGATTTCGCGGGAAAAATATTAATTAATTGTACATTTTAAGAAAACTTCTTGTTTAAACTTGTTTTTTCCTCCACTGATAAAACAACAGTAATCATATATTGTAATTTTTCACCGTAGTTGTACAAAAGACATTATTTTCATCCAAAGATAACAATAAACTTCAGAAATCGATTACATCAAAACGGCAGCTAATTGAAAAAGATATTGGTGACAAAATGAGCGCTTTACAATAACAGAACATCTAACCCCTATTGGGTTGAAGTTAGAGCACATTGTGTTAAGTTTGTGGCTAGCTGTGATTGTATATATCACTCAGCTATTGAATACTATGGATTAAAACCATTCTACCGTAAAAAAAAAAGCTAAGCTAACCTCTGTCAACGACTGTTGACTGATGTTTGGTTAAAAAAACTGAATTGTTCCTCGCTTTTTTTCGATTTACAGTCAAGTTGAAAAGCCCGTTTGCTGGGACAACACTTCTTATACTACAAGTAAGGTATGGGGTTATTAGCAATAGTAGATTAGTAAAGAAATGTTAGTATTATAATACAAACGTACCTCCACCGTTCTGCTGACATAGGTACGGGAACCGCCATACGTTTCCGAAGCCAACAGCGAATCCAATAGTAGCCAAGAGATATTCAATCTTGTTTCCCCATCCTTCTCGTTCGTCTTCTACCACAATTGTTTGTTCAACTTTACCATCAGGTTTAGAACTTTCTCCGTCTGCTACTAGTGATACAATTATTTCACCATCATGTTTAGTGGCTCTAGCCATGCTTGCTCGCCTCTTTCTGTCCTTACAGCTTTATAGATTACTTCTTAATTCAAATTATGCCGGGTTTTCAAAGAAGAAGTAGGTTTTTTATCTCAGCAAGTTTACGAACCGTTTACATGTGACTAAAACGTAAACACAGCAGAATCAGGTGTAGCGTGGAATCGAGACAAAAGATCGCTCAACCAATACTACGTGGCAATAAGACAGGTCCTGTGAGGATAGCAAAACAAATCCTTGGTTATAATGATTTATGTCGCTACTGAAATGCCGACTCTTTTTTTGCGTGTTTTAATGGGGGTTTTACCAAGGAGATTTGTTTTTCAAGGTGTTGATATTAAAATGGTAATGATTGGACAGCTAGACTTGAGCCTGGTTATCAATCAACTAACGAGAATCTTTTTCAAGACCAAAAAACAAATTACTGCCAAGAACTAAAAGCTGATGTTAGAGGTCGCACTATTTTATGAATTCACGATATTGAGTAGACACATGTAACCATGGCAAAAGACCGTAAACTATGGATTCAAAAGTTTATTTTTTCCCCATAAAGAATGGGAAATCAAAAAGATTCTCATACCTACCCCCCTAAGGCAGGATTGACGCCCACACACTAACCAAACGTAGTCTGTTTGGAGAACTAGCTTTATTAAATTGAGCAAGATTATTATGGGATATCGAAAATAGTGTTTATTTTCTTTACAAAAGCGTTTGTATAAAGTAATTTGCTGCATGTTCTATTTATATCATCAATCCTTCCAGCTGTTAGTCACGTGATATTAAAGTAAATATTCTACAATGAAAACAGACAACTGCTGACACTAAGACTGTTCAACTTCTCCATACTAAAGAAACAGGACACATGAAAGCATAAAATCAGAATTTTGTTTCCTATGACAATCATTTGCAATTTAAAAAAAAGTCAAGGAAAACCAATCAAATGTCAGGAAAACCTGTCAACTGTCAGGGGAAACCAATCAACTGTCAGGGAAACCATTTATCTGCTTAAATAAAAAAAGCCTCAAGGAAAAAGAAGAAACGCGACCGAATGTGGTTGAAGGAACATTGACTAAGCCACTGTATATACAGCTGAATGAATATAAATGATTATCTAACTAAAAGAACTGGAATATTTCAATCTATATTTATAATTTCGTCTCTTTTATGAATTCGCCTAATTTTACATCATGTATAAAGCTACGATATCAGTAGCGTCATTTCATAAATCAATCGATAACATCAGCAAGGTTTCTTTATATATCATATCAATGGCCACGGCGGTCATTTTGTAATGTAACCAGGCCTGTGTAAAATACGAGTGAGGTCTCGGTAAAAGGACTGATCTATATGAAAGAGCTTTGTCCTTATGTTTACAAAATGGCGGCCGCAGCCTCGCTAGAAACAGTAGCCAAATGAATACAAATTATTATTGCGTAAGTCATTATGTCACCTCTATCCGCTTAGAGTCCAACCCAGGTCAACTCGATCTAAATTGGTTGTGGTCCTGGGACCATGTCTTGCTGCCAGTCACGTGAACAGCAAAACAGTGACGTAATCGTAATATCCTTTAATACTCGTGTCATATAAATCCAGCAAATATACCGTGAGAGACTGCTGACTATTCGATTTCCGTGCCACCCATTGGTTCTTCTGTTAAAGCTATCGGAGCACGTGACAGGTTTGGTGTCAAGGCACCAGGTGCGACGATCTCATCCTTGGTCCGTTTCGACACGTCAAATTTGACAATATTGAATCTCTTCACCAGAAGCACGATGGGAATGCAGAGGGTGGAGAGAAGAATGAGGAGAGCAATGACGACAAACCCCCATCCAGGGAACTCAGTGGCTGCGACATCAGCCTGTAAAACAGATCAACTACGTCAGCATTCGATTGAGAAGTCTGGGAACAAGAGCCTCGTTTCCATGCAGAGCCTGCGTTACGTTTGGTCTCCGTCAAAAAAACAGGTTTGTCTGGTTTCAGCAGGGATTGATAAATCAAACATTGATTATTGATAAAGATCAAAATATACGCCTGGGGACGAGAATACTAGTTTGCGCATGCTCAAACCTTTAACCGCTTTGCAAATGAGTGTGACGTAAATACCTTTGCTGGGACCCATGCTGAATACGTCATCGTCTTCAAAAACATGTTTATTATACTTGCAATAATAATGCCCGCCACGATGATGGGAGCCACGAACCTCCAGGTGATCTTCCAGTACCAACCTGGACGAGTGTTGATCATGTACTCGATGTCGTCTTCAAATCTAGTCAAAAAGGAAAAAAAATGATACCATTAAAGAAAGAAATAATACTCAAGGGAATGATACATGGTCTGAAATGGGAAAACCTTGCATCATAGCTGAAAAGCATTCCTAGTAAAGAAAGAAATAATCTTAAGGGAATGACACATGGTCTGACATGGAATGTCTTACCTGACTGCACCGTAAATCCAGTTGACGCCAACCAACTCGAAAAACCCAATAACAAGAAGAGGCAAGGTTCCTGAGTAGCTGTCAAATGTTTGTAACCAGTATTCACCGGATCCTTGGCAGAACAACAGGCCAATCAAATACGACACAACACAAATGGCAGCTGAAAATATACCAGAAATAATTGATGATGTTGTTTTATCTGTACTAAGATTTGTATTTAATTGAACCAAGCGGCCAGGAATAGTTCAGAATATAATAACATGTACAACTGATCTACCTGATCTACAGAACAAATGCTCAATTACCTGTGACAAATTCCTTTCTCCATGAGACAAGTTTGAGGTCATACAAAGGGGTAATAACACCTTCAAGTGTACCAAACATGCTACCAAGACCAAGGGTTAGTAACATACAGAAGAACAGTGTAGCCCAGAGTTGAGGCACAGGCATCATAGCAATGGCTTCCGTGAAGGCGATGAATGTTAGTCCAGGTCCTTGTGCTGACTGTCACGAAAATATATACGAAGAACAGTTACTAAGGAAACGAGAAAGGTGACGCCACTTCCCTGTATATTGACGTCAAATTGATCATAGTGTTATGTCAAATATGATGGCAAACCCCCATGCAGACAAATTTAGAAGAAAGATAGAATAAAAGGTTTCGTAACGATGGTAACCCAGGATACTTACCTCTGAAAGCCATTTCTCCAAGTTATAGCATTTGTCAGTAATCGTTTCGTTGGCAGGTAACGTAACGTTGCCATAGGTTGATAGACAATCATTGTATGATCTGTGAGCCTGAAACAATACAGTACAACGACATCAGAACATTCTAGAGATATTGTCGTATCACTGTCGTAACATCGTATCACTGTCGTTATATTATCGTATCACTGTCGTAACATTATCGTATCATAGTCGTAATGTTTTCGTGGTGTTATCGTAGGCTTACCTTGAACCCAAGAATCGAGAAGATAACAATACAAGCAAAGACAGAAGTGCCACAGTTAATCAAGGACACCATGATGGCATCTCGTTTACAGTTGTTATGTACTGGGTTATAACTAGACATGGCGATTAAACCACCAAATGCAACACCAAGCGAGTAGAAGATCTGTGTAGCTGCTTCTAGCCAAACCTGTGGGCTGGCAAGCTTTTCAAACTGATACCAGAAAGAATAGTATTAATGACGAGCTGTTACAGGATACCTGTGTAATCGTCGGGTTGCTGTCTATTGAGCAAGAGGACCGAGGTACGAGAGTATATCTACTTTGCAACTGAATATAGTTCTTAACAATAAAGCAGTTTTATGTCAAAATCGCGGTAATAATATCCTTGGCATAAACTTATATGGACATGACTATAGCTGGGTTACCTGTGGTTTAAACATGTGAGCGATGCCATCCCCAGCACCATCTAACGTGACGCCACGGAAGAAGAAGATCAACAGAACGAGATACGGGAATGTAGCTGTAAAATACACCGCCTGAAACACAAGATAACATTAGTCAAGCAAAGATTGCGTTACTTAGACGTCATAATCACTACATCAGCAATGTGTAACTTGTTTCCTGCCGGGCCTGCGCTCCAGTTGGCCTACACCACGAAGCGTGAGGTCACATAAATTATAAGGCTAGCCAATCATGATGCTAGTTCCCAGTCCTCTTGGTGGATACCACAAGGATGGCAGAACATTTACAAGAATCGCAGGCTCATTACGTACCTTTCCAGCGGTCTGCACCCCTTTCATCATGCACAGAAACACTACAATCCAAGCCAAGAGCAGCGATAATGCCATATGCCAGGATATTCCACCGCTCTCGTCAATAGATCCTGTTATTCCTAGTGCATTTTTATACCAATAGTACTGTGTCCTACCAGCCAATGTACACTCTTCCAACGCCTTGGTGATGTTAGTACCATTGACTTGTACAGTCGGACAGAAAGAATATGGTAAAGGGTCCTGCCAGGAAGCGAACAGGTAATAGAAACACCATGCGATAATCATGTTGTAGTATACACCGACCAGGAAACACACCATGACAGAAGCAAACCCCACCCCTCCCAGGTAGGGATGAATGTAGTTCCATACTCCTATAGATCCTTGTCGAACACTTTGACCAATAGCGAGCTCCAGGAAGAAGATAGGAATCCCGAGTAGAGCAAGACACAGGACGTATGGAATTAGGAACGCACCTGAGAACAAAAATAGATTGATAACGATATGAAGAGATTCATGTATGTATGGAACATGTACCCAGACGAGGGCGCACTTAACGAATACTTGTTAGAAAATTCTATCGAGATTTTACGATTTGAATTTTGAATGAAATAAAACAAACGGTCAAACTGTCCCTCGAAATAATGCCATACTTCAGCATAAAATTGAAAGAAAAGGGAAGAAATGAAAAGAAAAGAAAAGAAACAAGAAGAAATAAAATGGAAAGAAATACAAGGAAAGGAAAAGAAAGGAAATGAAGTATAGACACCTCACAGTACGGGCATCCTCGTGCCGGGGACACAGGAAAGACAAAACTACTCCCCCTCAATCCGTCCACCTCAGTGTATATGCCGACCACCAGCCGAGCGAAAAGTTGAGAACGTACAGCAAGGATCAGCTTATGCAATACACATACAGACGTGATTTAAGCAGCACACGTAGTTCGCCAAACACGTTACGAAATGCAGGTCAGGTCAACTATCTATTAGTACGGTTACTCAATAAACGGTTCAGTCGTCTGGTGTATTATTTACTCTTGTTGTGAAATAACTGACCATCTATACACACTCGATCAAGTGGATACATTGTAAACCTCTTTACGGTCACGAGTATCGCATATCAGCTCGTTCTTCATACAACCTAAGACACTCGCTCTCATCTCGGTTCTTCAGTGAAAGGATTCCTGTTTAACAGGTTTTTGAGTGAACGTGTTTCCCTGATGTTCTATGGTTTTTCAAACAGATATAAACTTAAGCTAGTTTGTTATTTCGAGAGTTTAGACGAGAAGGTCAAAGATGTGGTCAACAGCAAACTAACTAAGGCGTATCACGTGATGTGGTCAATGAACGGCACATATCTTGTCACGTCGCACAGGGACAGTTGGTTTGGATATTTCTCCGGTACATCATGGGACATCCGGTATTATATGGCACTATACGGCACTATACGGTTGTAAAGTAAAAACTATCACTGTCCGCAACTGTTGCGTCTTCAAATTTTAATTAAATGAATTTTGGCTCAAAAGAACGTGAACTTTTAAGACCCGTGTCAGTACTAAATATATATTCAGAAAACATGTTGAATAAATAGAGATTACGGTAACGATAAAAGTCGCACAGTTTTAATCACAAAATCACGCATAAAACTGATTGTAAATGTAGCTGGCGTAAGGAGAGTTTCCTAACTGACTGACTTGGATAATGATTTTTCCAACATCCTACACCACTATCTTGACAATATTAGTTAATAGTTTTCTTTGTTATATCACCTGCCATGTTACGTGAAGTGCAAATAAACGCCAGCGTACTGAACTGGAAGAACAGAAGTGTCTCAAGTAATAAAGAAATCTATCCGCCAGTGAGGTATCTCGACTTTCTCGAGCCGCTCCTAACACACAATCCAGTCAGGGTAGATAATATCATCGAGTTACTTATTGCTACCGATAAATGATACAATAAATAAAAACTTTCGAAGCACTGTTTTTGGATAATTTGCATAAAAGGTTTCTTTGTTTGAATTGTAGTGGTTGGTTGTTAAACCTCCATAATACAAGTGAAAAAATTCGCCCTCATATCGAAACACTTTGCCCGTGAAGCGCTCGATTCCCTCATGGTGAGACTTTGCCTTATCTGCAGTAATTCTCCCCATGCAGTCTGCTGGGCATGTCTTCCAGTCTTTGTTAGTAATATTAACCTTTAGTATTGGATTCAATTCATTTCTGTGTGCTCCGCTTGTTATCTCTATCCAGCTAAACAAAAAATTACTAAAGGATTAGTGCGTTCTCAACGAAACAGAACAACCAGTCGACAAACCTGTTTAGCGAGAATCTGCACGACGTGAAATACCCTAGCGGTTTATGAGCAGTTTACCCGGGGCAGATGTCACAGAAAGTTGAAGGAGTTAAACCATTAAATAACAACTAAAATCCAATACTCACCACCACCATTCTTCTGACATAAATAGGGAAAACGCCAGACATTTCCCAAACCAACAGCATAACCAATAGTAGCAAGAACAAACTCGATCTTATTACCCCATCCACCTCGGTCATCTTGTACCACGACTTTAGGATCCTCGTCGGCGGGGCCTGTAATCGTTACATTGATTTCACCGTTTTCAACCTCTGCTTTCGCCATAATCTTACAATCAACAGGCTTAGATAAGCTGCTTTATAAGAGAGATGGTTGGAAAAGAAACACGCTATGCGCAAGATGAATCAATACGCAACAACAAGTTGCAGTCGTTCGTTCAGCTCCAACACCAAGCGCCCGCTACCTTGAGTCGGGACTCGGACCTCAAATACGCAAGGGTCTCAGATTACGGTTCAGTGGTTTATGTTTTTGTATAGAGACCTTGCTTTCGCTAAGCAATTCTCATCAAAACTGATGGTATCCTTCAACAACTGGAGATAATTCTCCCTTGGATGGACACGAAGAAAGTACTGCCTGTTCAGAGGTGGTTTTTTGGTGATATTTGATGCCAGTTGTACATGGTCTACATCAAGTCACATTGCTTTTGTAATGGTTATTTCATCCAATAAGCAAAAAGGCCCATCCGTCACCTAACACCTTCATCTTGATGTGTTTATCTACTGATTAGGAAACGGCTTGCTTTAGGTTCAAATTATTTGAATATTACCTCTCAATTAAAACTCTTTAATTTCTTTTATTTTGGAAAAAATTTAATGAAAAAACGCGGTATTAGTTTTATAGAGAAACCTAGTGCAAGTGAAACTCGTGTAGTGATGATATCCGGTGCGTGCATGCGCCTCATATTACATAGTTTTTAACAAACTTATTTTCACTTTCGTTTGCACGGCACTCATGTGTTCCCTTTCTCTCATTTGATGTTTTCATGTTGATAGAGTGCTAGTACTTCTATTATATGTTTTCGATGTAGCTGGCTGGGTGAATGGATCACAATGGGTTATGGTTCAAGGTCAAGGTACAGAGTATCATTTTACAGGGGTACCGCCCCCTCCTGACACGCACCCTGGGTTGTCTTTCGAAAGAAAGCTAATCTTCCGATTTAGATATCGTTCCCCTCGTAATCCAAATGCAAGTCATTTCGGCTCACTGTTTCATCTTGAATCAGTCACTATCATATGACCCTATTATATACACTTTGATTCAGTCATGGACATTAATTACACGGCTTTATCCAACCATCGGGGGAGGGGTGGGGTCATTTGCACTTCCGGTTGGCATAGCTGTCTCATCACATTGATCCTGAGGGAGGGATGGGTAGGGCTAGCACAAGTCTAAATCTTATAATTTGTACAAAAAGTATTTTTACTGCTATGTTTTACCTGGTTTTACAGTACAGTAATGATGAAGATTCTTGTTCAAAAACGTTTGAATGATTTGTTTATAGTATCTTAAATACTTATTTGTTGCTTCATGTTATGAATAACTCTTTTAAAGGTCCATAAAGACAGTATTTGTCAGGTATAAACATGCTACGTTAGTACTAATTACAAGTACAGAACTTTTTAAAGTTATATCTGTTATACATGTGTTTCATATTTTTTTCTGTAAAAATATAGAAATTAGAATATTATTATTTACCAAACATGTTTTCCAATCAATAGCATCTTATTCTCTTGAATCTGAAATGGATGCTTGATGCTTTTGCATGGGATGCAAAAACTGCACAACTTAGAGCTCGAGGCTATTGTTGCTATGGTAGCAGAGCACAAATCAGGTAGCATTATATACATCAGATACTGAACAGTTTAGCAACTTGCACAAACATTTCTTTTCTCTAAATCCATGAGACACAAACATTGTCTTTCTGTTAATACTAGTTACCATAGAAACCTTACTGCTATAGCAACCAAACTATGTCATACAGCTTCCTTCACAAATCATAGTTGTAAGCAAGATGTAGACTGTGAGCAGTCCCTCTACTGACCTTGGTCCAAATTTGGCTGAGTGAAGATTAGTAGCTAGTCTAATATACCATCCCCTCCCCCTCGGGTTTTAATGGCTTAGCCCTAGTCCTCCCTTGGTAGATGAAAAATATGAGAGATAAAAAATAGAGAGACTGCTTGCAGTGTAGAGTAAGAGGGAAATGAAACTATGGAGGCATTTTTATAATATATGCTATAACCATACGTTGTGTTCACCTCTATTCAAAACCTCCTCGGTTTGTGTTGAGTGGTCATGTGTCGGACTACCGCCTCTTCTACCTGGTATGAAACCATTTCTCTGAGGCTCTGTAATCTGTACCCTTGTATTACAGCATCCAGTATCACTTTGCTCATCGTCATAGTTACCAATTGGTTCATTATTATGGTCCATAATACCTAATGAACTACTAGAGCCTCCTGTACAAGTGTTTCTAGGATCGACATCTGTCTTCCTTGGTGACTGTCTGTCATTAGATCTATTATTCTCCTCATTATCAGAATCAAGTTCTTCAAGACTTTGTAGCTCAGAGTTTTCTGATGACACAGGATTTTCATGTGATGCAATACTATAACTACTCCGCCTATTGGCAGACGTTCTTTCAGTTTCTGTACCAGTTGATTCAATCTCTCTTGGGTTATTGTGAACTAGCACAGTCTCTAGATTATTACTGTTATTAACAGGAATTGTTCTTCCTACATAAACATGTGTTTGTTGGACATTCCTTCCACTAGCTCCTGCTGTATTTATATCTTCATCTATAGAAGCCTGACTTGGAATAACTATAGAGTATGGTGGAGGTGGCTCACTGTCATCATCGTCTGCTTCATTTTGTTCACAATAATGTGATGCTCGAGGAGTTGATGTTGGTGAGATATGAGGAGATATGTTTGGTGTCGGAAAACGTTCTGGGTGTTCCATAACTACAGAAATAACAGTAAAATCTGTTAATTGGTCTGCTCAACATTAGCATTTAAATTTATATTCATTGCAGAGTTTATTGGGAATTTCTTGGCAGTAAAAGGGGTACAAAGCCACCCAGTAACCTAAAAGTATTCCTCCCAATAACCCAATAGTACCCAGTGACCCAATAATCCCCCACAGGTAATTACCCAGTGACCCAATAATCCCCCACAGGTAACTAACCTGTCCTATAGCTGGGTGGACAATCCATAACATAGTTACTAACAGTTTCATGTGTTCCGACACATTCTCTATTTTCAGGTGTCTCATTCTGACAGCGTTGACAAGCACCCATCATGACGCACCTCATTGCACCAACACCAAGGAACACAATACCACAAAATATTGCAGCTACAATACCAGCTGTAGCCTGGGATGTGGTAATGGCTGAAAAATATCAAGAATGAACACTTTTATCATCACCTCATGCCTTGGGCACACTTAACTTGGAGCCAAGCTCTGTTTTGTTCGCCCTCACCTATATATTGTAAGTTTATCTTATCATTTATCATTTATTATTCAATAGGTCTAAGCTAGTTGAATAAATAAATAAACAAATAAAAGCCTCAAAGTATTGGAATAGTTGGAATCAAGGGTGGCATAGTGGTTGTAACATTCACCTCTGGGATCTTTGGTTCAATTTCTGGAATAAGCATCACATGTGAGTAGAGTTCGTTTGTTTTTTCTCTTAATTGGAGGGTTTTTCTCCAGGTTCTCTTGGTTTTTCCTCCCTTGAGAAAATCTAACCAACAAGCTAATTAATAAATCGAAGTGACTTTTCCATGGTCTGTACTCCTATCGAACATAGAAATGACGTCAGATATGATCCAAACTCAAGTGGAACCACGAGTGCAGCGAGTGGTTTCACTGCAAAGTTTGGATCATTTCTGGCGTCATTTCTATGTTCGATAGGAGTACAGACCATGGAAAAATCACTTCGATTTGTTTTTTACCATAACAGGCAAAGAAAAGATCTAAAAACGAAGAAAAAGTTTGAAAGAAAAAGCGCGGGCTAGCTACATGCGCGAGCGATTCGTCATCTTATCGGTCTGTCCTCTTATCGAACATGGCTCTCAGCCAATCAGCGCGCCAGAAATTTACAAGTTATGGTAAAAATTACAATTTGATTTGTGAGTTAGCCGTGCCCTGACTTAGATCAGCCCAGAGGTTGTTTCAGGGTTCAATCTGTGAGTTAGCGATGCCCTGACTTAGATCAGCCCAGAGGTTGTTTCAGGGTTCCATCTGTGAGTTAGCCATGCCCTGACTTAGATCAGCCCAGAGGTTGTTTCAGGGTTCCATCTGTGAGTTAGCCGTGCCCTGACTTAGATCAGCCCAGAGGTTGTTTCAGGGTTCCATCTGTGAGTTAGCCATGTCCTGACTTAGATCAGCCCAGAGGTTGCAGTAAAAAAAAAATTTGACTTGACAGAATTGAACTTACAACTTGATGATGAGGATGTACTGAAATTAATCACAAATCCACTGCCTGTCACCTGATCCTCATTGGAAACAAACTGTATATAAACAGCTTTGTTTTTCACAAGCAGGGAAGATGGTGTCCCAGAGCCACAGTATTTACCAATCAATTTGTCTTTAGTTGGCACAGTTCCAGAAAAAACAGCAATGAAATCTGAACATTCGCCACCAACAGACTTGGGAGGAAGATCAAAGGCTCTGGAAAAATGAATTACATCAATAAACACTATCAACATTCAAGATCATAACAATCAACATGTACAAGCCATTGAATTCTGAGTTTGCAATACTTTGAGAATCACAGGAAATATTCTGTTAGACCTGTGATTATGTACCAAACTAACAGAAATCAGTCTGGGTGGCATGGGTTGTTTTACGCTGCTAATGTGTCATCTTGAACTACTGTGAGTCCAACAGGTCAGGTCACTGGTTCACACATGTGAATGCAGTTTGTTTGTGTTGTTCTCTCATTTGCTACAAGAGTTTTCTTCAGGTTATTTGGTTTTTCTCCCTCCATAAAAATCAACACAAGAGTCCTGTGTTGTGTGTAGAAAATAGTAAATGTAATGAGTGAGTGAAAGCAGGCCCACATCAGTGAATGCTTCCAAGATAATCAGCCTGCTCTAATAAATAAAAAATTGTTATTGGTGACTTACCTGAAAGTAATCTTAATCTCTGGGTTATTACCAGTAACCTGCACAGTCCACACGCAAAGTAAATCAGGAGAGTATTTCTTGGGATAGCCTGGTGAAGAGAATGAACCTGTCCTGCTTGTGTAATGTGAACCACAGTCAATATCTGCAAAATGTATTGAACAACAAATTAACTACAAAATAATGTCATCAAGGTATAAAGACTCTCTGATAATAAGGCTGATAATAGTATATTTATCTATGTCTTCAACTGCAGTTGTAATTGTTAACACAGCATAAAAATATTACCTTTACAATGAGTAGTCCTTTCAGCTAAGTACAAAAAGTAACCTTAAAAAGGAAAAATATAGAATAATAGATAAACATAATAAACCACTTGCAGATGATTGATGATATAACAATAATGTGTGAATGGTTATTGTCTTTAGATCAATCTGTGCATGTGTATCAGTAGAACAATAATGTGTGAATGGTTATTGTCTTTAGATCAATCTGTGCATGTGTATCAGTAGAACAATAATCCAACTTTCTCATTTCTTCCAAATTTATAATACACCTATTTTTAAAAAGTTTGTCGGAGCCAAAGATGATAGGCGATAAGCTCAAGTGATAGGAATGATCAACTTGTGTCATTTACTAAATATATTCACAGGAACACAGAGGTTATAGTGTTGAGACATCCAGTGTTTCTTGTAGACAACTACACTATTTCAATAAATGAATTTCTTCTTGTGCGTGACTTGCTAGTCTTGAGTGTTTAATGCGTGTGCTTAGATAGATGGACTTAATAGACAATATATGCCAGACGTACAGCTGTATATTCACCATTGGAAACACAACAGGTGTTAAGTGAACAACTGAGCTCCTTAACTTGATTACTGTAATACCCACTAAATCCCCTTAAGCAACAGTAAAACAGAACAAACTAAATTGAATTAAAACATTTATTCTTCTAGACGTTGTTAGAGACAAAAAAAATTCTGTCTGTAAATTCTAAACAGAAATTGTTAGAATATTATGATCAGTGAAGCGAGCTACAATAGCATACGATGACTGTGCTTATTTTGCTTATACTTTAAGCTGTTAATTAATTTGTACATTTTGATATTTTACTATTCCTGTAGCTCATTTCTAGTCACATTTTGCATTCAGAGGGAACATCAAACTAATAAACTAACCCAATAATATCTTGCTATCTATGTGTCTAGTGTATGCATGATATTGGTTCAGGTCGGTTTACGTAGATTATTCACGCAAATAGAACATTTAAATGAAGAAAGTAAATATGAATCGATTTGTCTGTAACTCACCAGCAAATAATGTGAACCAAGGAAAATTCATGCTGTAATCTTGATTTTAACCACTTAAAATTAGTTAATGAAATAAAGCTGATGTTGGTCAAGAAATTTTGGCAGAGATTGAACGTCTATCCAATGTGCAGAACCATCTCCATCTCCACGTCAATAATTTATAAACATCAAGTGTCAGGAGCGAAGCAAAAAGAAAGGAGCTGTCCTTTAGACAAAGCCGAGGCGGCAAGCTGTAATCTTGGCCTTATTATGTGTAGATTTGATGAGCCTTTAGAAGCAAGATTTTTCAATCAATTCAATACGTATAGGTACAACATCATGTCAACTGTACGGCCAATAAATACAACATTTCAACAAACCATTTGTTCTCAGTCACACTATATCTTGATCACTAAACTGCCCGATGTATAAGGCAAATAATGCTGGTCTCCGATCGCTAATAAACAACGGTTAAGTCGATCAAAATCACAGGAGAAAACAAGAAAGATTAAAAATAGTTGTCTCAGATGCGATGATGATATGTTCCGGATAGAACATGTCTGACTCAGGCCCTCTCTAGTCGTAAACAACATGACCATGATTGGGCTCCCTGTGTCTTATTGATTTTTAAACGTTTTTAAAAACAAAAAAATCCTTTGTACAGAAAATTGAATTCTACCAACACCTAAATAATTCATTTTGATAATCCTTGAAACGTAAAAACTAGTTTTAAATTCGCTCCTCGTATCACAGAGTTTTTTCTTACAAATAGTTTATTATCCCCACAAAAAATTTCGTTAAACAGATAAGAAATTCGCATTTTCTTATCAGCATCATAAGAATAATGTAAGAATTAATTCATTTAATTTATTATTCGAATAATTAAGGATCCCGCGGGTAAGTAGCGGGATTCCCGCAGAACTGTAACGGGATTGTCGCGGGATGTTCACGGGATGGGACATTGCGTGGATTGGTTGTTGTGGTAATAATCAAGCAAACGGAATGTAATTTATCTTGTCAAGCATTTTCAACTTTTTTAACCGTTACTTCTGCTGTCTTAAGACTTAACTACACCCTGAACACACAGTGAACTTCTATAAGAATGACTTGGTGAGTTTTTGGACCGAAATAATGTTTTTTTTTCGTGAAAATTTGCGGTTAATTTTGGTAGTTTGTCGATGGGACACGTTTTGTGATCGTGTTGTCGACTGATTAATTCATTTATTTGACCTCTGCTAAGCTTAACTATAACCGTATTTTATATCACAGAGAATCAATGAAACCACAAAGAGAATTACCTCTTTTCAAAGGGGTAATATTGTCTAATTCAACAAGTGAGATGATTTTTTTCTACTCAACAAGACGGCAAATATTAAGCACTTCACAGTTCAGTAAGATGGTCGCAAAGAAGTGAAGAAGTTCTGTAAAGAAAAATGATTTCTTCCGGAAATTAGAAACCAATGGCTACAGTCACTAAGCAGGACTCCAAAACAGATCTTATAGAAGTAAATAACAATGTTGAAAGTCAGGAAAAAATTGTCAATCGAGTTGGAAGTGCAGGCAACACAACAACATGGCGTCTTGTCCTTCTCTCTTCCAAAATACGACAATCTTCGGTATTATCCTCAGCAACAAGGTCTGGAGTTCGTATTTTATCCTATAAATATGACAGTACAACACTAGAATCTCTTCTCGTTCAAGTTCAACAAACTCTAGGTGAAAAAAGAGCTGAGAGTATTGCTTTTATTGCGAATGGCCAACAAGGAACATTGCAGTTATGTACCACTGGGGAACAAGTACGTATAAAGCTTTATTGGTCAAATTCTTTATTTTATTTTCTCTTTTTATTTATTTCTAATTAAAGTGTCTGGATAATTTTTTTGGATTACATTTTAAAGTTTTATGTGATAATCGTTGTCAGATATGAGTGCATATACTATGTTAACTACATGTAGTGTAATGAATAATTATCAATTAATCCTGTATATTTATATTTCTCTAGTATGTTTTTGTAATCTCAAGAGCATTTCAAAAAGTTTTGATCTAAGGAAACAACCTTTATTGCCATTATTTTCCTCATTTTAATCACTAAATCTTTCTAGCTGGTTTTGAAATGGAAAAATGAAATGCAAAAGAAATTGGAATATGCAAAATGAAAAAGTTTATTGGCAACTGGTTGATAAATGGATATGTATTTGATGTTGTGGTTGAGTAAACATCCTTGTTTTTAAGGGTAACTTCCTAAATATTCTGCTGTTATTATCAGCCCAAAGGCATATAGCTCTAACTGTTTTGATCTAACAAGAGTAGACTAATGTAGTTCACTACATGAACTTCTCTTATGTCGTTGAGCATGATAGAAAATTTTCTAAAGTACTCTGATGTGCATCTTTTCCATTCACTGAAATGAAAATTCATCCAAGTTTTGTAATCGGTTTGAGAATAAATTCAAGATGTACAATATTCATTCCTTAATTTTTGCTGCTTGTAATAAGAATTTTTCATATTATGGTAATTATTTTACCAGCTGTCCTAACTCAACTCACTCTTTTATTCTTAAAAGATCTTAATATCAGTAATATTTTTATATTATGTATTATACAGAGGATATGCTAAAGCTCAATCAACAATTTGATTTGAAACTATATTCTGTTTCAAAAGTTTCAGAATCAGAATATAGAGCAATATATATATATATATATATATATATATATATTTAACTTTAGTTTGTTGACAGGAAACACTCTATGACAGCTGCATGTATTTTTAGAACTTAATTTTCAACTCGTCTTACAGAAAAAAAACTGTAGTTTAATTTGATTTGCTTGTCTTAATAAAGGATGATCAATAATTATTCACATCCCTGAGGGTCTGACTCCCAAAATGTCCTTAAACTTAAAGTGTTTTCAGTTTCATATTTTCAGTATTTAAAGTTTAGAGTCTCTATTTTCAACATTGTATAGAATTAATGAACCTCAGAATATAACAGTCTGAGCCTGGTCTTTAAGTGTTGTATTCACCATTCACTGCTATTATTAATAATGAGTGCTGATCAATACCAGTATAGAATATAGAGAGTAGAAGGGTGGTGTAGCAGTAGTATAGTGCACTTGCCCCTCATTATCTCAAGTTTGAATCCTGGACTTGACATCACATGTGATCAAGGTTTGTTGGGTCTCTCCTTGATAAAAGCCAGTTTTTTCCATGTTCTCTGGTTTTCCTCCCCCAAGCTAAATTCCAATTATTTGAACTGTGAGTTAGCTGTTAGTTGTTTCAGGGTATCAATTAAATTTAAAGCTTTTTTTGAAGGTTAAATGTACATATTAAAATATTTAATCACATGTCTATGAAACTAAAAATATTTAATCACATGTCTATGAAACAAAATATTTAATCACATGTCTATGAAACTAAAAATATTTGATAATATTTTTCAGGTTATTTCGCTTCGAACTCTCAAGGAACAAGAAGACATCAGGAACTTTTTTACACAGATAGTGTCTACTTGTCTTGATAGCACATCACCAGGTACAGGGCTGGACTTTCTGGCCTGTCCACTGGCACAGAGCAGTGATGCAATACAAATACTAGATTTCCTGGAAAATCTGACGAAGGTAATCAGATAAACATGTGGAATTTTAACGTTCTAATGATATTACTGGTTATGAAATAACTGTCATAAATCTTTCATTCTCATTGGTTAGAGGGGTGTGCTTGTACTTTTTGTTTTGTTATTTGTATCCAAAATAAAACTACGAACCAAGTTATAATGGTATGTATATTGCCATGGTAATAGGGTGATTATGTGCTTGTTACTATGGTAACTAGGTAAACATCTTGATAACTACACACACATATATATATATATAATATGTGTTTATTGCTTCAGGTGTCTGTTAGTATGACAAAAGAGCTGATGGGTGCTGATGTAAGAAGCAATTCAAACAAGACTGATGATACCAGGTGAGACATCTTGTAATCATTATACTCCAATTGTAGTTCGTTGTATGACCTGCAGTCTAACTTTGATTATGATGACAATGATGATGATAAGCATAGTGTGGATGATGCTGATGATGATAATGCTGACGATGAGGATGCTGATGATGATGATGCTGATGATGCTGATGATGAGGATGCTGATGCTGATGATGATGATGATGCTGATGATGATGATGATGATGATGATGCTGATGATGATGATGATGATGATGATGATGATGATGATGATGATGATGCTGATGATGATGATGATGATGATGATGCTAATGATGATAATGCTGACGATGATGATGATGATGCTAATGATGATAATGCTGACGATGAAGATGGGGATAGTGATGATGATAATGATACTCATTTGTTTATCTGTTATGGGAAGGCTGGGTGATATAGCAGTAAGGGTGAATACCTCTCACCAATAAACATAACATGGGATGTCTTCCCAAACAGGGTTTTGTTAAGATTAGAATACCTGTTATTATGTATGCATGGTAATGAGATGCAAATGAGATATTCTTTTATTTTAAGAATCATACAAGTGAGGCTATCGGGTCTATACAATGCTTGTCGCCTCATTTGCATCTCATTTGCATCTTATTTGCAAACATCCATAATAACAGAGCTCTATTGCAAGTTGCTCCTCTCATTTCATCCCTTTGATAAAATGACCAATGAACTCTGCAAGAATTCCAATTCAGTTTACTCTGTGACATGGTATGACAGCTGAATATATGTTGTTTTAACAGCTCCTTCCCAGGTGATTTGTACTTTAAGAGTGAGAAGATGAGAGGATGGTCAGGAGCACAACCACAGAGTATCAGCAACTTTGAAAAAATTAAAACTGTAGGAAAAGGTAATGTATAATAAATATTATGAGAGAGTTAATGATTAATGTGAGAATCTTGATTGAAACAATAGAACAATAATTCCCTGGGTTGTGTTGCATTCAAGCCCTTCAGGATGAATTTACGCAGGAATAAACAAAGGTTTTAATTCTCATGGGAATAAACATAGTTGACATGTGATACAATTCCATCATGCCAAAAAAAGAATTTTACAGCCACTCAAAGTGTTTGATAGCAAAGGGTATTGCAGCTGATTTCATGGATTTTTTGCTCACAGAGGAATGATATATCTCATGCACAGCAATTATTTGTGCAGAGCAGGATGGAGTAGGTCATGTAAACATTATTGTCATTCTTGATGACAGGTGCTTATGGAGCAGCAGTACTGTACAGGAAGAAGGATGATGACTCACTTGTTATATTGAAAGAGATTACCCTGCATGATCTTAATGCTAGTGAGCGCCAGATGGCTATGAATGAGGTGTGTATTCCTTCCTCCCTTCACTTATTTATCATCCTTCTTTCCTTCCTTGCCTTTGTGTGCTTGCATAATTGTTAATTTCAAATCACTAATATTCATAGTGTACTTTTTGCATATTTTTACCAGTTTTTGTCTTTACTGCTTTCATTCTTTTCTCTTTTCTTTCTGTTATCAAAACCTCCTTCAGTTATTGATATAGTTTGTTCTTGGTAAATTCTAAAGTAAATTCTTTTTTGAATGGTTCTTCCTTTCCAACAAAAACAGAAAATCAGAAACTATTTCTTATTTGT
Organism: Anthopleura sola; assembly: GCA_023349425.1. NCBI lineage: Eukaryota > Metazoa > Cnidaria > Anthozoa > Actiniaria > Actiniidae > Anthopleura > Anthopleura sola. The sequence continues at coordinate 94,094 of JALHLI010000091.1, forward strand.
CCAAAAATATATATTGGATACTGAAGGATTTGTAAATACAGTATAAATTAAACTTGTGTAGTTAATCCCTTTTTTGTGTTGTGTAGCAGCTAAATTGTTTATCATTTTGTTTAACTTCTTGTTCTTTTCTTTTCTAAGTACTCCATAAATATGGCAAATAATAAAATATTATTTTAGTGTGATCTTCCTCACTGAGCCGTGGTTGATGTAATTTTTTCTTCCTGTCCTAGATTTTTCTTTTAATACTCAAATCTCTGATCTTTATCATCTTTGCATTTTTATTTATTTCATTTCTTCTTGTTTTGTGCAGGCCAAGGTGTTATCCAAGCTCAGTCTTCACCCAAATATCATAAGTTACTATGACAGCTTTGAGGTAGATGGTACACTGATGATAGAGATGGAATATGCCGATGGAGGGTAGGTCACACTATACTAATGTGCACAGTACTGTACTTATGCAATACTGCACCAAGGTTTCCATAGTAATTGATAGTTACTGATTGATTGGATTGGTTGATTTGATTGACAGGTCATTAGATCAGTACTTGACACGTTTGGACAAAGACATGGATGAAAAAGACATATTGATTATGTTTCAACAAATGTTGTCTGCTCTGAAGTATATCCATGACAACAATATTCTACACAGGTAACTATAGTAACTGTGGAATACTGCCTGATAACCTTAGCATTCTTGCTATGATTATGTTTTTATGATGATGATAATGATAATGATAATGGCTGTTTTTGCCACTGATACATGTTAGTATTGTGTTGATGATACTTGATGATGATAATACATGATGATGATGATAGTGGTGGTGATGATGATGGTGATGATGATGACAATGATACCTGATGATGATAAAGAAACATGAGGGTGATAAAGTTACATCATGATGATGATACATGATTTTGTTATATAGCTAATCATTTTGACTATATAACGAGCATTCTCATTGGTTGATAGGTGCTCACGTGATACTAGTTAAATCTAACTGTATCCCGACCGGGATACAAGTGCCCAAATTTTCTAAATTTTCTAAATTGACTTGTCTAAAATGATTAGCTATATAACAAAACGCTTAATGACTGATCCCTCGGGAAACCAGTTAGTTTTGTTTCCCTCGAATCTCAATGTTTCCCTCGGACGGAGCCTCGGGAAACATTGAGATTCTCGGGAAACAAAACTAACTGTTTCCCTCGGGACCAGTCATTAAGTGTATAATGATACATGATTATGATACATGATGGTGATGATACATGATGATGGTGATGATACATGATTATGATACATGATGGTGATGATACATGATGATGGTGATGATACATGATTATGATACATGATGGTGATGATACATGATGATGGTGATGATACATGATTATGATACATGATGCTGATGATACATGATTATGATACATGATTATGATACATGATGGTGATGATACATGATGATGGTGATGATACATGATTATGATACATGATGGTGATGATACATGATTATGATACATGATTATGATACATGATGGTGATGATACATGATGATGGTGATGATACATGATTATGATACATGATGCTGATGATACATGATGGTGATGATACATGATTATGATACATGATGGTGATGATCATGATGATGATGATACATGATGATGATGTTACATGATGTTACATGATGCTGATGATACATGATGGTGATAATGTTACATCATGATGATGATACATGATGGTGATGATACATGATTATGATACATGATGGTGATGATACATGATGATGGTGATGATACATGATGGTGATGATCATGATGATGATACATGATGGTGATACATGATGTTACATCATGATGATGATACATGATGGTGATAATACATGATTATGATACATGATGGTGATGATACATGATTATGATACATGATGGTGATGATCATGATGATGATGATCATGATGATGGTGATGATACACAATGGTGATGGTGATAATGATACCTGATGGTGATGATGCATGATGATGGTGATGATACATAATGATGATACATAATGATGATACATAATGATGATATGTGATGATGATACATGATGGTCATGATGATATATTATGATGATGATTCCAGTGATGTTGATGATTTTTATAAAACATTTTTAGGGATTTGAAGACAGCCAACATATTTCTAACAAAAGAGACAGTTGTGAAGTTGGGTGATTTTGGTATCAGTAAACAACTTGAAGGGTCTAAAGCCAACACAGTCTTGGGGACACCTTACTACATCTCTCCTGAAATGGTGAGTGATGGCAATTATCAATGTAGTAGTACATTCACCTCTGGGATCTTGTGTTTGATTCCTGTATTCATCATTTGGCGACACATGTAAGCAAAGTGTGTTGGGTGTTACAATCCTTACTCTTGTGGAGGATCGTTAGGTCCCTAATATTTTTTGTTTGTGTGTGTTCCAGTGTGAAGGCAAGGATTACAACCAAAAAAGTGACGTCTGGGCTCTTGGCTGTATTCTCTATGAAATGGCATCCAGACAGAAAACGTTTGAAGGATCCAACCTGCCAGCATTGGTCAACAAGATTATGAAGGTATGGAATGTGAAACCAACTGATGAAAAACCCAGTCTTTTTCTGAATTTTATAAAACAATGTGGTCTAGCTTGGGTACAAACGACATCATATAAGGCATGATGAACAAAAGATGTTTGTACACCAGCTAGACCAGAATGCATCATGTTTACTATCTTAGAAATGGCCTATGACAAATATGTAGTTTTGTTTGTATTATTGTGCTGGTTGGACAGTAGAAAGGATGCGTTGGCAAGTGAAGGAATATGTTTGTATCCCTTTCTTACTTTCTTATTGCCTTTGGTCCATTTTTCCCACCCACCCTCATCTTTTCCCACCCACCCTCATCTTTCTAATCGTGATAATTCCAGGGTCAGTTTGCACCGATACGAGGCAACTACACTCCAGAATTTAGAAACCTGGTAAGTCCTTAAACTGTTATTAAGTCAGGGAGGGACTTGTTAGTTAAGAGGGGGGTAGGGCTGGGGGACGTCTTGTTAAGTATGCAATCAGGTCGGCATTGAGAATAAGAAGGGGTAGGGGTGGCGCTATCTTTGACAAGGATAGTTCCAGGATTTGGGGTTCAAATACTAAATTAAGATAATAATATGAGGTTACATTGTACAACATAAAGAGGCTTGTCCTGACTGTTTCAGGGTACTACCCCTCGGGAATGTTTTGTCTTGTAAAAATCATCCCTTTTTTTAAAATACAGTTACGTAATTTAATGTTAAATGCTCGAATATCTGACATCATAATCATTAACATAATTCAAGTATAAACTTCATAACTCAAAAACGCATTTCACAGATGAAGAAATATATTCTTATATAATATATATTCTAATATATATTCTTAATATATATTCTTGGGAAGCAAGGGTGGCGTAGTGCGTAAGTTCTCGCCTCTCACCGCTATGGTCCCGGGTTCGATCCCCGGACTCGGCACCTTAAGTGAGTTGAGTTTGTTGGTTCTCTCCCTTGCTTCTCTGGTTTTTCTCCGGGTTCTCTGGTTTTCCTCCCTCCATAAAAACCAACCCTAATTCGATCTGAGCTGTGCTCCATGGTCAGACATGAGTCGTATGGTGGCAGCCCGAGGCGCCTTCGTATGCCTTCGACTCGACCACGTTGAGCTGCGTCCTTCGTAATTCAGCTCTTCAGCTGCAAGCAAGGATGATTAGCCCCTCCAAATTTTATTTAAATTTATTTTCCCTAGAATCCTTCCCTAGAATCCTTCCCTAGAATCCTTCCCTAGAATCCTTCCCTAGAATCCTTCCCTAGAATCCTTCCCTAGAATCCTTCCCTAGAATCCTTCCCTAGAATCCTTCCCTAGAATCCTTCCCTACAATCCTTCCCTACAATCCTTCCCTACAATCCTTCCCTACAACCCTTCCCTAGAATCCAACCAAGTGTTAATGTGTTATGCAGTCAATTACATCGTCTTTTGTATTCTATTTATTGTCTCGTATATTAACGTCATCAGGATGTCTATATTAGGCATGTACTATTGTAGTAGGTGTGATATGCAACACCCTTCAACACCCTACTCCTTTATGTCTTTTTTACTTAAAATATGAATAATATTTCTTGGGAAATAATCCTTGCTCCAGGCAGGATTCGTACCCGTTACCTTTAGTTTGCCGGTCAGATGTTTTAGCTACTGAGCAACTGGATGCTCTAACCACTGAGCAACTGGATGCTCTAACCACTGAGCAACTGGAACTCATAGCGGCGAACTATGTTCTATGAATTATCAATAAGGTCTGGATGGTAATTTTAGTCTTTTTTCAACTCTTTTCAATTTACTTTGGCAGCCCGCCATTGCTGGAATAGTTAGATGTGTGAAAATGTTCTAATGATATTGAAAACCAGTTGATAACGACACTCACCTAGCTTGACTACTTAGGCACAACCTGCCTCGATACTGCTATTATTTGCTTCTTTTTTTCCGGGTCATTTTCTTCTTGATCTAAAATTCTTGAGTGGAGGATGAAAGAATATTTCAAGTGTTTATTTTAACGATATATATGTGAAGATGAATTAAGAATTCATCGTAATAAATAGAATGACACGAAACACCTGTCCTGAAATACAACCAGAAGGAAAAAACAGATTGACAGGCTACCGTGTTAGTGGCTCATCTTCGCTCTAGTCCTGTCCTAGTGATCTGTATTCGTACCTATGACCGGTGAATATCTTCGACAAGTGATTTCCGAGACATTTACAAGCGATTTGCGGTAACATTGTTTACTTATCTGGTATCTGGCCGCGAAATGGTTGCTCAGTTTCATATCCATCCCATGAAGAAACTTCAATGGATTGAAGAAATTAATCTACTGCATCAGCAAGTAAGTTCCTTCATCGGCTTATCATTTCGTTTTGAATTTCAATTTCTGAATGCGGATGAATTAAAAAAATTTATGAACTAGAATTTGACAGAAGATTGAAGACTACAGACTGAAGGATAAAGCTATACGATCATCGGCTGTGTTACATAACAGTTTTACTTCATACTGTCCTGTTATGTGATTCGATCAGAGACAATGATGTACAGAGAGTGAAGGCTGCAAAAACTATTTAAGGAATAAAAAACAGTTTTCCGTGTATTATACTCTGATAAAGACACGCGGGATGTGGAGAGAACACGAGAGAAGCGTAGGAAACCACGACGCGTAGCGGAGTGGTTTCCAGCTTCTCAAGTGTTCTCTCCACATCCCAAGCGTCTTTATCAGAGTATAATACACGGAAAACTGTTTTTTTTTATTGCTTTTATAAAATAACTAGCGCTCAAATGCTTTTAAGAAGCAGAGAGAGAGAAGAAAAATAGCGCGAGCATGTATTATACTCTCATAAAACATGGCTTTTTGACCAATCAGAGCGCGCGTAATATCAAAGTTATTTTATAAATATATATAAAGACAAGTTGTGAATCAAGTAGAAGGGATTCACTGATAATGACTAATGGTTACTAGTTGGGACTGTGTTGGTGTGTTGAATACAACAAGTGAATAAGAAGGAAATACCGTATGAAAAGGGGTTCAGTGTGCTGTGATTAAAATGAAAGGAAACTTGACTTCTCAATTCTGCTCTCTACGGGCTTAACTTCTATAAAGCAGGATACAACAGGATTTGTACTAAGTCTTTTCGCCAGAGAGCTGTTATAGGATGTTATTATAATAACTTAGTATTGTGTACTAGTACTGTACGTTAGGGTACTTGTTACCGGCCCGTGCGTGTTCTCAGGCTAGTACTAGTTTCATTCAAGACACTGGGCTGGTTTGGCTCCACCCACATACAAAACAGTTGAAAGCATATGTTTTTTATCAGTGTTGCTATCATCATTATCATCATCACCACCCCACCCCTCCCCCCTCGATTCATGCCATCATCACCACCCCACCCCTCCCCCTCGATTCATGCCATCATCACCACCCCACCCCTCCCCCTCGATTCATGCCATCATCACCACCCCACCCCTCCCCCTCGATTCATGCCATCAATACTTGATTCAGTTGATACTGATCTAACCGTTATTAATTGGTACCTTATTTTCAGGTGAGGGACATCTTACAGAAAGACCCTGAACTGCGTCCATCTGTAACTGACCTCCTCTACGATAGAGTCCCTAAGGTACGTTATTCCACAGTATGCAACACATCCAGGGGGTCGTGGACATTAGCCTGAGGGTTACAAATGAAAGCGTTAATTTGATGCTTAATTATCGAACATTGCTCGCCAATCGTGATTATCCTTTCTTTACCCAAATACCTTACCCAGTCTCAGAGCGCCGGCCGATTAGTACCTGGTCTCCCACTGATTCGTTTCTGTCATGGGGGAAATGAAAAGCTAACAGAAAGTATCTGTCTGTCTGTCTTTTCGTTACAGCTGCTAGCTCGCTATGATGATCCTACAGAAGACGAGCTCAATAGTTCGATGGAGCAATACAGGAGGAAAAAGACAAGGTATCCTTGTATTGCGTGACTTATACACAGTGCGTGATGGTGTTGCGTGATCTCTGACAAAAGATTAAATGACATTCTCTCATCTTGTTAATTGTGCTACATTGCCGGCTTTATTTAATGGATTGCGTGACGTTGATTTGTTTGTTCAGGTCTCTGTTCTTTTATCTGGATATGACCACAGTCAGTATGTATCCAATAGAAACACCAGTACGAGCACAGCTTGGAGAGGTAAGGGATTTTCAGTACAATCAAATACACTGACATCAATCTAGCTCCGTTTAAACTATTATCTCCTTATTTAAGGTGGCTGTTGGTACATCTCACGTTACCGTGGTAACACTAGAGGGATCCGTGTACACATGGGGTGATAATGGGTGTGGTCAGCTGGGTCAAGGGGACTTTATCAACAGAGACAAACCAATCTTAGTCGAGTCGCTCAAAGGAAAATCAATCACCAGGTAATTATTGACAGCTGTGACATCACGAATCTCTACATGTAAGCACGTGACTCCCATCTGGCCTGAAATGTCCTTCGTTGTACTTGACGTAATTTATGACGTACTTTTTATATGTTATTGACGTCATATATGATATCATAGTCACTGTTAATGTGTTTTTTTAGAGTGGCCTGTGGAGATAACTTTAGCGTCTTTGTAACTGACAATGGTATTGTCATGACAACCGGATCAAGCGAACAAGGCTGCTTAGGACATGGTGACTGGAATAGCATCTCACGACCCAAGCTGATCGAGGGGTTACTAAGCGTTGACGTCACTGCTGTTTCATGTGGACCATATCACGTGGCTGTAGTGTGTAGTGATGGTCTGGTGTTTACGTGGGGTAAAGGTGCAGATGGAAGACTGGGACTAGGAGATGAAGAGAATCAGTAAGTGCACACGTACATTGTTTGAGGGTTCCCTGGTTACCCCTTTCGTTGGAATTGGAGTCAGCCGCGCTTCAGACCGATTACGACTCAGTTTCTGATGTTCACTTCGTCAGGAGCTGCTTACGACTCCGATTCCATCGCAAGTGAAAACCCGGCAACTTTAAAAGGACACGATCGTAATCGATGATTGTAACTTTTTCTTTTCAGTTGTGTTCCTTGTCAGATATCTTTAGAGGACCCGGTGTCTATACGGGATGTACGGTGTGGTATCGATGGTACGATGTTCCTGACAGACACTGGTGCGCTGTTAGCATGTGGCAGGTAATAGATCACTAGTTCTACGAGCGTTAAGGGGTTCGTTTCCTTACCAAAGTTGACGGGGTTGTTTTATGCGCGCATAATGTGTATAACGTTCTAATGAGAAGACCAGCCATAAAGAGGAATTCTCTCGAGCCGTCATCTTGAGGCAGCGTCTTGAGACTGCGCTAAAACTGATCTTCGAAGTATCGTGATTTGGTAGTGAATGGTTTCGTCCAGTCTTTTTGAATGACTGACTCACACATTTATTTGTTTGGTTTGCTAATATCCTCGAATACTTATTCTAATGACAGCAATGCTAATAACAAACTTGGACTGAACAACAGACAAGGGTTTTTGATGCAGATGAAGAACCTCTTAACTAAAGTAAGTCAATGTACTAACCACCACATACAGATGCATATAGTTATATAGATGCTTGAACTACCAGCCTACCGTGCGGGAATCCTGTGGTGCGTTTTGTGCGTGATGTAAGCGTCACATGTCCAAGTGTCACGCATTCGTTTTATGTCCAAACGTTTTGAATAGTCGACCTACGATCTTGTGCAGTATAGTGTGGATTTAGCAGTGGTATCACAGGATTTAGAACCGTTGGGTTTTGTGATGGAAGCAAGCACCCATATATCCATATATAATATCCAGATATTACCATGTCTTTATACTGTCATTTTGCGCACTCCCCGAGATGATAATGAGTTTGTATTGTGCACAGGTTCAAGTAGAAGTCAAGAAGAAACCCACTGCTGTAAAAGCATTATCTCGTTACCGTGTGATTGACGTAGCCCTGGGTCCTACCCATAGTGCAGTGCTGGTAGAGCCAGGTCACGTGTATACGTTTGGAGCCAATAGCGAAGGTCAGCTTGGGTGTGGTAACACTAAACCACGTGATGCTCCTGCTACAGTCAAACCACTCGAGGAAAAGACTGTTACGGTAAGTTGGACCGATTCAGTGTCATTTATTCATGATCATAATAGTGATGATGATGGCGATTCGCTGATGATTGTGATGTTCATGATAGTATGGTGTATGATGTTAATATCCCAGTCTTCAATGTTTCAGATGGTTCTGTGTGGTGAAGGTTTTACCATGGCGGGTACCAACGACAACACGTTGTATTTCTGGGGGTGTCGTCCATCAAGGCGAGCACGTAAAGCAAGCGAGACTGGTGACAAGACTGATACAGAGACAGCGAGTGTCAAGAAACACAAGCGAAATGCTAGTGGAAGCATGAGTATTGGTAGCGCTGATAGCTTGGATTACTCGTCAGGGTAAGAAGGGATATTAAGACTACCTTGTGCCGGTGGTCAAAAATGAAACGTATGAGTGAATTCCCCTCCCTCCTTCCCTCGAACCCTGTCCTGCATCGTAGTTCTCATTAGTTAATCTAATATCAATGGTGTACCATTATTTCCATAGCAACAACAATGGTCTATCAAACAGTCAGACATTCGCAGTGCGTCGTGATGGTGTACTTGAATCACCTCAGGTCAGGTCAGAACGAGGAAGGAAAGAAGGTGTACAAGAAGGAATGGCGATGCCTTTATCGCAGAAGAAACGAAAAGACGCTGTGCATGAAGGCAGTACTGGTGCCCTAGACCTTATGGACAGCTGTGCTAGTCTGGTGGACCATGCTAATACCAGGTACATACAGGATAGATAGACCACTAATGGTACACTAGTACTGGTACCTTATGTACAGCTGTGCTAGTCTGATGGACCATGCTAATACCAGGTACATACAGGATAGATAGACCACTGCACATTTCTAATATTGGATTCTGTCATTTTTAGTCTTGGGATGTCAGAGTTCGAGTATCAAGACAATGGTTCCAAAGAAATCCCTAAGAACTATATCCGCATGTCGTCTCGTAAGGGTCGTCTGAATGGCCAGGTGGGCATGGGGTCTCTCAGGATGCATGATAATGAGCCTGTATGTAACCCCATCTCTTTGTTTCACTGGGACGCTATTTGTGGCATAGATGATAACGACGCTGAATACCCGGTCTATTTACAGGTAATGGCTATTTATAGTGATTGTGTCATGATGATGACAGAGATGATGATGTGTTGATGATGATACATGAGGATGATACATGATGATACATAATGATGATGCTGATGATAATAAATGTGATGATGACGACGATATTGATAATGTATAATAATAATGAAGACAATGTTTTATTCTCAGGATATTAGTGGTTTTGGAGAGAATATCTTCGTTCAAATAGAGACAACTGCCCCTCCCCCTCGTAAAAGATCAAAGAAGAGATCATGTAAGAAAGGAAACGAAAAGAAATCCAGTCAACGAGTCAACGAAAGCCAAGATAGGTAAGGACCAATTCTACTCACACTACCCTCCACAGTCGTGTTTATTTTGCTTTTACAATGTTGTGTTCTCTTGTTCAGTGCTCGTCTTGGCCCAGCGTTGGATTCATCAGTTGGTTCAAGTTCCTCTGAGATGGAAGTGTTAGGAGAGGTAAGAAATAACCCCATAACCCTGGCCCTTGCCATTAGAAAATTAGGAGGGGTAGAATTGACTGTCAACTAGTCTGTGCAGTGTTCAGCGCCCTCCCACTAGAAAAGCGTATTTAATCTTGGCTAAGGGAGTGGGGATTACTCACCCCACCCACCCCCACCCAACCTCCTGTAGAAAGCTGTTTTTGACTAAGGGAGTGAGACAAGACGGGAGAGCCTACGTAGCAAGCAGTTGATGTAATGTATTCATAAAAATACAATACATCACACCTCATACAATAGATAGAAGGACAATAGAATACAATAGATTTTATGAATACATTACATCAACTGAGTGCTATGTAGGTTCTCCCTGAGACAAGACTGGGTGACATTTTCTTCTACGGTGCATTTGTTTAGGCTCCCACATGGATAAGAAACGAGCTCAAAGAAGGTATAATGGCTTCTGAAGCAGTGGATGACGATGCAGACAGTGAGGAGGAGACAGACAGTGACGGTGGGACAGACAGTGAAGTAGATGATGGGGAAGATGGTGAACAGAATAAAAACAAACCCCTGAAGAAAACCGGTAAGTCACGAAACGATGTGTAACACAATATGGATCTGTCACGAAATCATGTGTCATGTAAGGGATGTAAGAGATATGTCACGGTGTGGTGTGTAACGAAGGGATATGTCACAGTTTGATTTGTCATGGCCGGGAACGATGAGTCACGGTAGCATGTGTCATGTAAGGGATGTAAGAGATATGTCACGGTGTGGTGTGTAACGAAGGGATATGTCACAGTTTGATTTGTCATGGCCGGGAACGATGAGTCACGGTAGCATGTGTGACGTAAGTGATGTGTAGTATAGATGTGACACAGTACGAAGCGAAACATGGAAACATGTGTGACAAGCTAACGTTGTGTGACACACTCCTCTATTTATGGACAGGTTCATTAACGTCTGAAGCCACTAATTCTTCACAAGGACCCAACAAAACCGACAAGTTAAGGAAATCGAAGTCAGAAACCATGATTGTTGGTGGCGTTGCCATAGCAAGGTCCTTAGAAACCGAACTACCAATCAGCGTTCACTCCAGTAAGACTTCCTTGAAGCAGACGACGGAGACTGGAAACAAAGATGATGTGACACAGGTAACCCATTCTGCCCCATATCACCCAATATTGGTAATGTTTGCTAAGATCGTTTGATTGTGTAGGTTAACGCAAGACCAACTAGATCTTCACAACTTCCATCATCATCATCAGATGGTCTTAGTATATCCCGTGTGTTCCCGCGACCCGCGAGTAGTCCCGCCAGCGGTCAGTCGTCCAAACACAAGCGCACATCGTCAGAAGGGCAGTTGATGGCAATGCTACCTTCACCAGATAGTGGTATCAGTGAAGCTCCATCAGCAGAAAAACTAAACAGCTCAAGTGAAGGATCTGATCAAAACCGAACCAGAACTACTAATCTAGAGTAAGTAGACTAGCTGAATCGTGCTGGTGATGCAAACAACATAATCATCATCACCATCATCATCACCATCATCATCACCATCATCATCATCATCACCATCATCATCATCATCACCATCATCATCATACCATGCATCATACCATGCATCACTATCATTATCATCATCGTCGTCATCATGATATCTGAGAATCTCTCGTAATAACATATCTAGCAATAACAACTAACGAATCGTATTTTCATTTTCCCCAGGGTGAAAAAGAGAATAGGGTAAGTGAAAATCAACTATATTCCACAGGTAACCCACACGTTATTGTCATTAATATATGCCTATCATGTTTGTCCAATCCCAGGCCACCTTCACCACTTGCTTCACGTCAAACAAAATCGATCGTGTCCACGCGATTAGAGAGACCACACGATACCAGAAGACCAGTAGGACGATCACGATTCAGTCAAGCTGCAAACAGAGGAAGGCCTGGGTAAGACTGTTAACGAACTGGAGCCGCAAAGGATTGTGGGGCTGAATTGGAAAAAAAAACAAGACAAAAAAGATCTATCACCCCGTGTGACTTGATCCATCCCACAATCCTAAGCGGGCAGGATCGTTTCAGGACTCTGAAAAGAAATTGATAACGAGAGAAATCCTCCTTTTCTTTAATTTGTTTATTCGATCGATCACTTTCAGTTTCGTTTTTAGGGATTCGGTTTCATGATTTGCATCCATTTTTCATTTTGATTACAAAATTTAGTCACGATTCTGATCATAGAGCGTATTAACAGAAATATCTGTGAACACGAGTCCATGTATCGTAGATCTTGACTGTGTTGTATTCGATAAACAGCTATATCGTAGAGTGACATCTGTGAACACGAATTACATTGCGCTGTGAATGAAGTAATACGTCTATCTATTGTAAATCTTGTCGTGAATATGTTTCCTGTATATATTGTAATATTCAATATTTTCACTATTCAATGTTAATCACCGGAGAAAGGTGCTAGCTGTAGGCATAACCGTAACGCGAGAACGAATATCTCTACTCCACTGATTTGTATTCTTTCTATCCCTTCTCTGCCGCTAATCTTCTTCTTTGACACGTCTATTTAATGTACGAGGTTAGTCTTTATTCTTCGACTTTTAATATGTCGAATGTTTGTCTTGTATTTGTTTTCATTTTATCAGTTCATAATTGAATTATCAGAACGCCTGTCACGGCATTTTTTTATTCCCAAAGGAAGAGCAATAGCTTGGTATTATATCGTTACAAATCACCTTTCATCTCGATATTATTATCATTCACTTTAGGGCTCAAAATGCCATTCTTTGTCATTTAGGTTGGCTTTTTTCTTCGTTTGATTTCCTCGCAACGTTTGTTTCTGATTTCAGTTGTCGGTTAGCATTTTTCCCATTTTATTCTCAATATTTGTATTTCTTCGTGAAGTTACGGTGTTTATATCGTAAGGTCATTCATTTGTCATCATTAATTAGTTACAATACATCATTATTATATGAGTAGAGTGAAGCTACCACGCTTAATATAAAACGCCTATTAAGGTCTGACTACAGCGTTGTTAAAGTATTGAATAAGAAGAATGTCAGTAGTGTTGGGAATAGGTCAGTAGAGCTCTGTCAGATAGATTCAAGGTGTGTTTCATTCCCGACATGCTTGGCGAGCTATGATTGATTGAACTTCCCGATTCTTGGTCGAGATGAGCAACAGACAGAAGCCGATAGAATGTCCCATACGACAAAACATAGATAGATAGATGCTAAACATTTGATTCATTTCCATATTGCTGTAGTGTAAGAGACAAGATGTCAGCGAGTAATGCATACCAGGGGCGGATCCAGGGGGGTGATTTGGGTGACAAGTCACCCCCCTTGTAGTTGAATATAATAAGAATAAAGGATCAAAAAAGACACTATGTAATGTCTTGCTAGGCACTAGTCACCCCCCTTGAAATCCTTCTGGATCCGCCACTGCATACGTACGTTCGCAACCCCGTACAACATTACCACATAGATTATTAACCATGTTTGAAAGGAAGAATTTTTCTCTCTTCTAATCATCGGTTTTATTCCTAGGCCTTCGAGACAAGTAGACGATAAGGGCAAGATGAATACAGATGTGCGAACCTTACAAACAAGACACGAACAGGTAAGATAGGCTTTCTTATCAACCATTTGCATGGGATTGGATACATAGATGGTGGGATCTGATTGGTTGGTTTGCTGGGTTGATTGGGTGCAAGTATTGAGTGATCATCTGACTGATTGCAGGTTGTAACTGAACTACAACGTGATGCTACCGAGGCACAGGCGGCTCTAAAACAACAAATAGAGAAGCTAAAACATGAAAAGAAAGAGGTAAGTGGTTCCCCTGGGGCGGGGGGATGGTAGGGTTAGGCTACTGCTGAAGGGGTTGTCATGTATTCTTATTGATTCTTGAAGAGTGAACAGCAACTGAAACAATACCAAGAAGAAGAATCCAAGCGACTAGAGCAGTGGAAAGCACAGCAAGAACAAGAATCCAAGGTACGCGTGACGTTGTACTGACTTAGATGATGACGTCACTTTCTGATGAAGTCACGTGACGAGCGCTTTTATTTTCTTTTTCAGGAAAAAGAAACGAAACTCACAGAAGAAGTTCAAAACTTGAAAACAGAATTATTGAAGGTTTGTACTGGCTTAATTATACTCTTTTCCCATGACAAGTCTGTGTGAAACAGTGTAACAAGAATGTCTTTTTCTTGCAGCAATATGGAAAACTACAGGACAATTATAACGTTGTGATTTCCTTGCAAGAACAACTTGCACGACTGCAACAGGTAATATAACCTCACTAGAACACACGATTTTATTGGTTTGTTTATTGACGTTCTGTAATCCAATTGGTTAATGTGCTGACCTGTTTTGTTTTGATTTTTGTAGGAACAGTTAAGACAACAGGCAAAAGAGAAAGTAAGTTGAACACCATGTTTCACTCCTGTGTTTGCCACAAGATAGTGGTGGTAGTGTTTGTTGATGAAGTTTCTTTTGCTCTTTCTACAGCGACAAAATTCCAGTCTGGTCAGACAAAACAAAGCAAAGAGTGCTGTATGCAGTACAATGTAGAAACAAACAGGTTGCCTGTTGTATCGCGTGGTCGTCTAATGAGAATTGCGTTAAGAACGTAAAACACGATGTACATATTTCACAAATTGCATGATCCTCTAACACATTGGATTGTGCAGCACCAGACTGAATGATATGTGAAGAACGCTTTTGGTAAGATGACAAGAAATAGTAATTAACAGATGGAAACTTAAAGAGGAATTATTGTGGCTCAGATATTTTTGACCATGGCGCAATATATTTGTACTTGGTACCCAACAAAATTAATATATAGAAATAAATGTCATCATGACCCACCATACACATGAATAGAAATTATGTATATAACATATTTATTATTATTATACAGTTATGCTTTTGAAAAAAGAAAAGAATAAGATTTTATTGATGACTGGTAAAATACAAAAACAGACATATCCTACATTTTTAAAAGAAAATGCACACTCATTCAATCCAATCTGAGAAAACAGTACAAAGGAAATGCACACTCATTCAATCCAATCCGAGAAGACAGCACAGAGTGAAAAAATGTAGAAGTGAGGTTGAGGAAAACAACCTGCTTTCCTTTGAAGCAGCATTCAAACACTATTCAATAATCACATACAATCTTGACACAAAGCCTTCTAACACAAGATGTCTCATCCTGTTTCTCTCTCTTCATTTTTCCTGTTTTTCTTTTTGTAAAAATGAATGAAACTAAACTAAACTACTTGGTGTAATAAGAGATCAATTCATACACATTTATTGCAATAAAAAAACACTGAATTAGCAAAACTTGTTTATTAAGTTGATTAAACTTCAACCTTAGTCTTATCAAGTACAGTACAGTATGTAACAAGAAATAAATGTAGATTTAGATTCTGTATACAAACCTGTCTACTGAGTGAATGAGTGTTGGCTAGGCAGATACCTACTAGTCTGATTGAGATGGTTGGTGTGACAACTGACAAATTCTACATTATAAAGAAAAAAACCTTCAAGTAATAAGGCAGCAAAGTCCTTCTAACAGACTTGGGTGGTTGACTTTTAGTTTATCTTCTTGCTCTGACATTAAATAAATATATCTTATATATAGTCCTGCCAAATATGGAAGCGTTTTAAGTGATAATGCAAGGTCACATGACTGACTGATCATGTGATTATCTATTTCCCCGTTGATCCATATCCTCCAGCACCTCTGGCAGTGTCATCTAGATCCTGTACATACACAACAATATTTATGTTATTTCCAATGTAATGAATAACTAATTTCATTGACTTAAAACACAGTACACAGTACACAGTATTTGATGGTCTAAAAAGGGGAGGCAAGCTGCTTGTTGATGTATAATGCAAGCCCCTACCAGGGGGTGGGCCCTGGGGTTATAATTGGAGAGATTATGGCAAATATTCCCTTAGGTTTTTTACATATCACATACTTAAACATTTTGTCTCTACATCATTTGTCAAAATGCAGGTTTTTGTATAGGGTAGGGACTGTTTGTTAGTGCTACTTGGCTAAACATGAAAGGGCAAGCTGTGATTGGCCAGTTCTTGCATACAGTGAATACCTGGGATGGGTAAATCTTACATGCGACTCATAATGAACAATGAAGGCAGAAAAAACATTGCAGAATACGCAGCTACAAGGCTACACATGCTATGTTACCATCGTACCTCTACTTCAACTAGTGTTGGCATGCTTATTCTCTCCACCACAAGTTGCGCCACTCTGTCTCCTTGATGAACTTCATAGTCTGTTGGTCCAAGATTAAACAATACCACACCCACGTTACCACGGTAATCCATGTCAATCACACCAGCACCAACATCTATTTGATGTTTCCAAGCCAAGCTTGACCTGTAACAAATAACACATCAAATTTCTGATATAGCACATTTTGGTGCTAACCCAAATATATCCCATGATGCATCTTTCAATGCATCAAGTTTTCATATAGGGTTAAGCTTGGATTTTGGGATAAAATGTTTCATTCTGTGGCTTTTATCCAGTGAATGATTGCACAACTCCAAAATCAGCAATCAGCCTCTCCTCCCCACCCCTCCCTAGGTGGACAGCAACTGTCATCCCCAGGGAGTCTTGGGACATACCTAGGATTTTGAGTAGGCCAGGGGTGACCTTGCTTGGCACCCTGTGACCACCACTTAAATCCTCCACTAGGGTCAGCAATCGATGACCATCATCAAAAACAGTTTTCAAAATCATCCATTATTCAGATTCATTTTATAATTCCTCAAAGATATTCCCTTCATTGGAGTAAAATGAAATGATTTGTTAATGAATCTGAGCTGAAATCTGAGGACCCGAAACGTTACACACCACGTGAATGCTAAGAATTTTTACCATAAAA
The DNA here is from genome assembly GCA_023349425.1 of Anthopleura sola. Lineage (NCBI taxonomy): Eukaryota > Metazoa > Cnidaria > Anthozoa > Actiniaria > Actiniidae > Anthopleura > Anthopleura sola. The sequence continues at coordinate 111,228 of JALHLI010000091.1, forward strand.
TTCGAGTATAATGTAAATTTACCTTGGAGCAACTCTTCCATAGCATCCATCAGGGATAGCCACAGCAATATCAGTCTTGACTAGAGCTTTACCAGAGGCAGGGATGACTAGATCGTACGCACTATACAAGTCATAGCCTGCAGCATGTGACGACCCTCGAGTAGGGGTGATCGCTAGTTCTGTGAGTCTCTTGAAGAACAACACTTCATCGCCATCTCTTGGACAGGAATATAATCCCACTGATGAAAGAACAGTTGATACTAGCTGGCCCATGGTTAGTAAGGATATTAGAAATACTATTTATGAAGATTGTACTTCGTTTCGAATCACCTAATCAATGCCTTTCCCGCCAAATTAATGCTCTCAGCAATGCTCGGTCCCATGCTTCTGCAACACAGAAAGCCCAAGCTTATATTCCACTCTTTACCTTAGTGCGTCTGCCTCAAGATCGATCAACATTCATTATTTTCTTTTGCTCAATTACATTAATCAGCATCCCTTTGAAATGTTTTGATTTATGAACTCTTTTTGAATTTATACGCTAATAAAAGTCCGACGGTGGGCTCCCTGTGGTTTAAGGTAGCAGTTTAGCAGAAGTGCATAGCAACGGGAAGTACTTGAAAACTATTGTGTAATTATAATAACTTTATATTAAGAATATAGAGTTGGTAATTATGAGCTACAAATACTTCATTATCTTTGCAGTGGCAATCCCTCAAAATTTCATTCTCTTCCATAAGTCTGGTAACTCCCCCCTCCCCCCCCCCCCTCCTGGCCCTCAACTGAAAAAAGTTGAATTAATCTTGTGTGTTTTTTTTTTGTCAAAGCCAATCTACAAGTATAAATTCTAATTGTACTCCCCTTTAAAAATATTTTTATCATAACATTTGGTATGAGTGTGAAAAGGTTATGACATGGACTGCACTGTTCAGTGACTATGTCAGTGCCGTAACTTTTCACACTCATGAAATCTGCTCTACTATCATTGTTATTATGATTTTTGTTGATGTTGTTGTTGTTCGAGTGTAAACAATTTATCAGTGAAATACAAATTAATAAATAGTACAAAATAGTGCTAATTGAACAATAGAAAACAATAGAATTTGCAAAAATTGTACTATTTAGTAATAACTAATGTTTCACAGATATACTGTTTGCACTGCAGAATTATGAACATTTTGTTATTTACCAAAATTCTTTAATAATATTCTATCAGGATAAACAGGAACTTAATTAAATGGAATTCCTATAGTTATATAATGGTATCATTTTTTGTCAATATTTTCTTCATCTGTCGCTGGTTTGGCAATCAGTTGTCTTTCTATTTCTTGTTCGCGTTTCTTGGCATCTAATTTATTCTTTTCTTCTTTCTCTTTTTGTACCTTCAACTTGTGCGCTCTTCTCTGTACCACACACAAGATGATTCAAAAGTTATTGAAATTGCCTTAGAGCAGTTTTCGTATGAGTACTGACTTACAGTACTTACACAGTACTGTATACCAATGTATACTGTATGCTGTGAAATGGCTTCTTATAAAAATGGTTATCGTATGAGTGGGAAACGTTCCATACTGACTTACAGCACACACACAGTATAACCTGCCTTAACATTGAAATGGCTTCACATAAAAATGGTTATCGTATGAGTGGGAAACATATACAGTACTGACTTTTAATGAAACACTCAATCAAAGTGCATAGTTATGGTATGATAGATACAGCTGTACATGTACAGTATGGCTACAGTATGCTGATTTGCAGTAATGTTTCCTGCTCATATGAAAATTCCTCTATCATCTTGCTCTGATCAAATGATCTGAAAAACATGGTACTATAATATAATATCACATAGCTGACACCCAGTGTATAAAGAGATCTAGTCAATTACCTTGAGTCTTGCCACTCTTTCATTAATTTGTTCCATTTCAATATGTATTCTGTTTAGTTTACTGTGGTAACTCTTAACTTGTGAAATCTGTGTCATAATAATAGAATTTTGATTGGCAACATTAATCAATACACCTGACGTATATGATGCATGAGATACTAGGAAAAAGTACTTACAATCTCAAGTAGTGCCTTTGCTTCTTGACTTTCTCCAAACTTTGCATTTTCTTGCTGCATAGTTTCAATAAGGACGCCTTGATTTTTACTAGAAAAAGACAATAGTCTTTACATATATATGTGTGTATATATATATATATATATATATATATATATATATATATATATATATATATATATATATATATATATATTATGCTATAAACTATGCCCCTAGCTAGTCCATTTTCCCTATCCTAGTATAATTTTACACAGATAATGTTATACTGCATTCTGTCCATCATGTGATCATCATCACCACCATGATCATCGCCATTATAAAAGATCAGTGCCAGATGGAATTTACCTATCAGAAATATTTGTCAATAGCCAGGTTTTTATCTAAAAGGTAACTTAATAAGCCCTAATAAGCCCTAATAAGCAATAAAACATGGTTAATGCCTACTTTAAATTTTAATATAACAACATCATTGATAATGAAAATGTTTTTTTTATAAGCTCTAAGGTTAAGAGCAGTACAAGGGTTTTAGCGACTGTTCTTACGTTAATTCACGTATTCTTTCCTTCATGTTATCCATCTCAGGGAGAAAAGCAGAAAGTACTCCAGTACTCAACATCTCTATCGCTGCTTCCGTCTCTTTACTCAGACTTTCCATCTCTTTTCCTTCTCGTTCAAGAACCTCCACCTCTTGATCGACCTCTCCGATTGCTTTATCTACTGATCCTTGGACGTCAGTGGCCGCCATATTTCTCTTTTCTTATTTTATCCTGAGCGATTAAGCGAATAGAACTTTCCTGTATGTTGCTTTGTCTATTTTGTGTTTCAAGTGTTTTGAAAATAAAGATCAAGAACATCGATAATCCTTCGCTAAAAATCACGGAAATTACGGAGACTTGGCGAACATATCGAGCTGAGTTCGTAAAGTGTTACCACTCTTTCGTATCATTCTCGGTAAGTCTTCGGTGGATTGTGGTGTAGCAATGAAGCTGTCCGCTGACCGTTACATTTCGCAATTTTCCGCAAGTTTGCGTCGAGTTTTTTTATTGGGAAATATTTACAAAATGGCATGAATTCACGACTAAAAACCATGTTTGACGGCTCTTCTGACCAAGAAAATGGCCAGAACTCTACTAACGTAGACAGACTGTTGTATTATTACATGAAAAGCAAGCGCTCATGGAAAGATTTACAATACGCTGTGCGAGCATCTCGTTCAGTTCAACAGAAACTCATCAACAGAATCCCAAGTAACTTTACTTTCTCTGGAGATAGACTATATTTCCTTGCTGTTCCTCATAACAGCAGAGAAAATACTATACACTACGTGGATATACTAGGACAGGGAGCCAGTTGTGTGGGGGAATGCCTGGATTGGCAGCCATTGTTGGATATTAATAGACCCTTTGTAGGCTATTCTAAAGAGGAACAACTGATGAGAGAGAGAAAGAGACTTGGATCTTTTGGTATTACGTCTTATGATTACTGTAACATGTCAAGAAGATTTCTGTTTGCTTCCTCGAATAGTTTACACACCTTTATAGATGTTGGGAAAGATAAGGTAAATGATTACTGTGGGGGAGGGGAAGGTAGGAAATGACTAGACAGTACCTTACTAGGGGTGGGAAGGGAAGGTAGATAATGACTAGACAATACCTTACTAGGGGTGGGAAGGGAAGGTAGGAAATGACTAGACAGTACCTTACTAGGGGTGGGAGGGGAAGGTAGGAAATGACTAGACAATACCTTACTAGGGGTGGGAGGGGAAGGTAGGAAATGACTAGACAGTACCTTACTAGGGGTGGGAGGGGAAGGTAGGAAATGACCGGACAGCACCTTACTAGGGGTGGGTTGAGGATGGAGGGGGATACAGGTAAGATAACTATGATTGTCCTGAGGGATTGAACTGGTGAGAAATAAGATTTAATATAAATATGAATTGATAGACTGGGATAAAGGTCACATAAGAATAGGAAATAACACAACTAGAATTTTGCCAAATTTTTCTCTCACTTCTGCTGCCAATAGCCTGTTTTATGTTGAAGGGAAACTTGTTTTTTCACTGCCGCCAGTCAAAAATGTAAAAGGTACCTAGTGATTAATTTTGATTGACGGCAGCAGAAAACCAAAGTTCAGCAAGCAGCTCACAACCATGGGTTAACTTAACATTGGAAACTACCACAAGCTTATCACAAGCTTACCTACATCTATGCTGTGGTAGCATCAGTTATTAATAATGATTGCATTTCCTCAACAGGAAAATCGTCAGTTATCTTTCAGCGTGCAAGAGGTTCCTTCTCAAACAAATGAAACTAAAATGGACTCTAAACTCTGTCCTTGTAACTCCAATCTAGCAGCATTTATCCATCGTAATGATATCTGGGTTTCTAATCTAGAAACAGGACAAGAGCTGCGGCTAACACATGCTAATAATGGATCAACAAACCCAATAGAGGAAACATTGTCTGCTGGTGTGGCTTCCTTTGTAGCACAGGAAGAGTTTGACAGGTATACTGGTTACTGGTGGCAACCACAGTGCTTTATAGATGAAAGTAAGTAACTGTTCATGATGTTTCAGGTTAGTGATTTTTCTAGATTGATGGTAATGATTAATGCAATTTTGATCTTTGTTTTGTTTTTACAGATAAAACTATAAGTTACAAAATATTGTATGAGGAGGTAAGATAATTATGATGTCATAAGATTATGTCATGAGGTGACATCATAAGATAATGTCATGATGTCATAAGATGATGTCATAAGATGATATCATGAGGTGACATAAGATAATGTCATGATGTCATAAGATGATGTCATAAGATTATGTCATGAGGTGACATAAGATAATGTCATGATGTCATAATATGATGTCATAAGATATGTCATGAGGTGACATCATAAGATGTCATGATGTCATAAGATGATGTCATGATTTAATGGTAAGTCAGTGATGATGATATGTGATGATGATGTAATTTGTTCACCAGGTTGACGAGAGTAATGTTGAAGTTCTGAACATAGTGGCATCTCCTGAGTGCGCTACGCAAATCAGTTCAGTAGACAGGTATCGATATCCTAAAGCAGGTAAATAATGGATATATTGCTCTCTTACCAACCAATTCCACAGTACAAATGTGACATGCTTGGACCAAAAGTGTTGTGTCTGAGCACTTATTTCTCATGCTATGATGTTGACGGCATGTGTTGTGCAATTCAAAATTGCTCTGACACTTATTACTGATGTTACAAGGACCAGAGTATTACTGATGTTACAAGCAACAGAGTATTACTGATGTTACAAGGACCAGAGTCCTCTCTGTGATTCATTTCATCATATGACCCACCTTCTTGATATTTTCAAAGGATTTAAAATTATGGGTTTAGAAAAAAATTGAAAATATTCTTTCATAGTGGGATTATAGAGAATGGATAACTGAAAACAATGGTTACTTTTATCTTATATTTAGGCTCAAGCAATGCAACATCAAAGATGAAGATTGTGGAGTTTGCTATTGATCAGTCTGGACAGGTAAAAGTGTTCACTGGATGCGTTATAATATACTCACATCTCATTTCTGGTTTTTTTTTCATATTGATTCCTTGGGTCTCCATCAAATATGTTTTGAGTATTTTCGTTTTCTCTTTTGATTTGAGGGTTTTTCTGGGTTCACATTTTTCTTCCCCACCAAACTTGAGATGTTAAATTTTAATCTGTGAGTTAGCTGTGCCCTGACTTAGATCAGCCCAGAGGTTGTTTCAGGGTTCTATCTGTGAGTTAGCCACGCCCTGACTTAGATCAGCCCAGAGGTTGTTTCAGGGTTCTATCTGTGAGTTAGCCATTCCCTGACTTAGATCAGCCCAGAGGTAAATATTTCATGGTTCCATAATTTAAGTTGTTTATTGTTATGATACCCCCAGATGTGTGACACAGTTATGGTGTATCAGCTGATGGTGCCATTAGATGAAATATTTCCAAATATGGAGTATGTGGTGCGAGCAGGATGGTTACCAGATGGACAGAGGTAAGTAACAAATATATTATTTATATTATAACCATCATAATCAGGGTTTGTGGTATGTTGTATTCATGGATCTCATTTTTACTTTGATTATTGTTTTTAGTGTGTGGATACAGCTGTTATCGCGTAACCAGCAGCACATGACGATGGTTCAAATCCCATTAGCTTGTTTTAGTCATGTAGTTCCATCAGAGTTTGACCTTATCTCTTCATCAGACTCTTTACCTGTCATGAAAGTCATAGCAGAAGATACCAATGATGTGTGGATAAATGTAAGTATACCATTCCCTTGAGTATTATTTCTTTCTTTACTAGGAATGCTTTTCAGCTATGGTGCGATGTTTTCCCATTTCAGACCATGTGTCATTCCCTTGAGTATTATTTCTTTCTTTACTAGGAATGCTTTTCAGCTACAGTGTGATGTTTTCCCATTTCAGATCATAAGTCATTCCCTTGAGTATTATTTCTTTCTTTACTACAAATGCTTTTCAGCTATTTGATATTTTTTATTTACTTTCTAGTTATCAGATATTATCTACTTCCTTAAAAATGCTGCATCAGAGACACAGTTCATCTGGTCAAGTGAAGCATCAGGCTACAGACATCTGTACTTGGCTACAGTCAACAGTCGTCATGTGATGTCACGAGGAAGAAGTAGAAGCTTCCTTGGACAGAATTCTGTGTACTACCCCCTAGTAACACAGCAACAGCTGACTGATGGAGATTGGGAGGTTGACAGTAAACAGGTAAAGTTTGCTAGATCTAGAACCATACAAGAGGGTCATTTGCAAAGATTTTTCTACACAAGATACCCTCTTGTGTGGTTCTCCTAATCTGTCCAACTTATTTACAGGGTTTTTTTTGCTGGAAAAATCTTTGCAAACAGCTATCTTGTATGGTTCTAGGAAGAAAAAATATTTTCATTTGATACTCTACTGTGAACCACCACATCCTTGAAAATTTCCAATCCACCTCCATCAGGAATGGATAATTTGCACAACTATGCAGTGTGACAACATGTTATTGATGATGCTAATAACTCTACCATTATTTTGTTTCTGTTTAGATTTGGGTTGATGAAAACAGAAGAGTCGTTTATTTCATGGCCACCAAAGAAACACCACTAGAACAGCATTTGTGAGTCATCAAGTCAAGTAGCTACTGTTAATGTTACTGTAATCATGAGACAAAAGCTTGACATTTGTATTTAATGAATTAACATAGTGGAATGTTACAAGAATATCATTGAGGTACCATTATATTGTTTGTTTGTAGATATGTAGTGTCATATGATGACCATGTGGAAAAGACTATTCAGAGACTAACTAATCCAGGAGCTTACCACACTATTACCATGAATGAGGTATACCATACTTTGATATAATGTGGATGCTGATTGGCTTGATTCTGTGCTTAAATCACAAAACAGACACACTAGTGAAAGTTCGGCAGCATATTTTTAAAGCATGCTAGCATAGAGCACTCAACAAGCAAACCCTATGTTTTCTTCTCTGGTACTCCAAAGCTTGCAGTATTTATATGCTGCTTTCTTACATCCCATAAAGTATTTCAATTTGGCTCATTTGCATCAAATTTGAGGAGCACTTTGCATGAACACAATAGTTTTCACGTGTAGTGAAGGATAACAAGCTATTATATTTATGTAAAGTGCCCCTCATGCATGTACATTTAATGTTTTTTGAATGACAATTCAATATTGTTGAATACTGTGCTTTCTTCTGTAGGATTTCACAAAATTTGTGTCCCTGTCGTCATCTGTGAATGAAACACACAAAGCAGTGGTATATCAGATCGATAATGACGAAGTGTCTGTTAATAATGTTCCTGTGGTAACCGTAGAGCCAATTGTCACTCTGCTGAAACCTGAAGGTAAAGTGACATCATGTGTTAGACGTCATGAAAATGACCCAGAACAGAACTAGTATTGATTGTATGCTAACCCTATTGTCTGATTGTTTGCATTTTTTAGCACTCGGAGCAGAGTATTGTCCACCAGAGTTATTTTCTTATCAAAGTAAACAAGGTGAATATTGATGATTAAAATATTAATGTTGTTTGGTGTAATAGACAACTTTAAATATAAAACCAATTATTTTATAAGGATTTGTATGGGAAAAGTGTTGGCTGGCAAGCTCTTGTCATCCAGTGCAATTTCCCTTACAAATCCTTCTGAAATATTCAGTTTTATATTTAATGCCATTTCTCCTATAGTCAACCTTATGAGCTGAAACTCTACCTCCTTACTAATGTAAAGGTGCTCTTTTCATTTCTTTTGTTCATTTTGACACAGCTGCTTGTCCTAAGGGGTGTAGGGTCACATGACCTGTGAGTGCAAATCGTCTATTCTGCCACCATAACCTTCACTATCACTATCATCAACAACAACAATCATCGTCATCATCATCATCTCAGAGGTTTTTTCCACTTAAAACTTGCCATTCATCATCACCATCATCATCATGTATTATCATCCACCATCACTGCAGCTATCATGATCACTATCATCCATCATGTAGCATGATCATCAAGAACATCAATCATTCTTACCATCAATTATCATCATTAGAATCACCAAAAACTTCAAGGTGTATTGGTTTATAATAATACATTTATTATTTCAATGATTTTATTCCTGCAGGACATCAAGCATATGGTCTGATATTCAAACCCCTAAACTTTGAGCCTGGAGAGAAATATCCAACAATACTGTATGTGTATGGTGGACCACAAGTGCAGGTAGGATTATAAACATTATTATCATTAACATCATCATCATCATCATCATCATCATCACTATCATCATTACCATCATTATCACTATCATCATTGTCATCATCATCATTATCATCATTACCATCATCATTATCGTCACCATCATCATTATCATCTGTAAAGATTTTCCCCTATAACTACATGACTTTTGTATGGCTAATGAGAAATAATTCTCTTGTTCATCAGCTGGTAACAAATTCATACAAAGGAGTGCGATTCCTCAGACTTCACACTTTAGCCATGTTGGGTTATGTAGTAGTTGTGATTGACAGCCGTGGATCTTCGAGAAGAGGATTGCACTTTGAAGGACATATAAAAAATAGAATGGTATGAGATTATAACATCATTGTAATAATTTTACTTCCTTCGTGAATACTTGACGTTTGCCCCAAGACCATCTTTGTATTCCATGTCTTCTGTGTGAGTGCATGGCTAAAAGGCTAACAGTAGAGTACTATCCCAAGTACGTTAGACTTGTCTTTCTCTATGCCTCTTCAATCCTTTGGCAATAGGCACTGGTGTACCAGGTCTTGCATCCAGTGTAAAGGGCTAACAGTAGAGTACTATCCCAAGGGTTAGGCTTGTCTTTCTCTATGCCTCTTCAATCCTTTGGCAATAGGCACTGGTGTACTAGGTCTTGCATCCAGTGTAAAGGGCTAACAGTAGAGTACTATCCCAAGGGTTAGGGTTGTCTTTCTCTATGCCTCTTCAATCCTTTGGCAATAGGCACTGGTGTACCATGTCTTGCTCTCCAGTGTAAAGGGCTAACAGTAGAGTACTATCCCAAGGGTTAGGCTTGTCTTTCTCTATGCCTCTTCAATCCTTTGGCAATAGGCACTGGTGTACCAGGTCTTGCATCCAGTGTAAAGGGCTAACAGTAGAGTACTATCCCAAGGGTTAGGCTTGTCTTTCTCTATGCTTCATCAATCCTTTGGCAATAGGCACTGGTGTACTAGGTCTTGCATCCAGTGTAAAGGGCTAACAGTAGAGTACTATCCCAAGGGTTAGGCTTGTCTTTCTCTATGCCTCTTCAATCCTTTGGCAATAGGCACTGGTGTACTAGGTCTTGCATCCAGTGTAAAGGGCTAACAGTAGAGTACTATCCCAAGGGTTAGGCTTGTCTTTCTCTATGCTTCATCAATCCTTTGGCAATAGGCACTGGTGTACCAGGTCTTGCTCTCCAGTGTAAAGGGCTAACAGTAGAGTACTATCCCAAGGGTTAGGCTTGTCTTTCTCTATGCCTCTTCAATCCTTTGGCAATAGGCACTGGTGTACCAGGTCTTGCATCCAGTGTAAAGGGCTAAAGGTAGATTAATTCAAGGGTTAGGCTACTCATCTGTGTGTTAAAGTATCAAACATGCACAGCAAGACAAACCCAACATTCATCATAATTATCTGTTCTGACTATTACTCAAAAGTATTTTTTATCATTATTGATATGTTTTTTTGTATATTTTTGATTCTAGGGTCAAGTAGAAATAGAGGATCAAGTGGAGGGATTGGAGTATATTGCCAAGACAACCAACTGCATTGACATGTCTAGAGTAGCTATCCATGGATGGTCATATGGTATGTGTACTGTACTATAGTATGTACTGGGTATGCTAGTGTATTTTTTTGATTTTCTTGTAATGTTCTTGTTATTTCCAGGTGGTTATCTGTCTCTATTTGGTCTGATTCAACGACCCGACATTTTTAAGGTAGAGCAGTAATAAAATAAGTTAAAAGAAGATTTTATGAGTTGTGGTGATGGTGATGATGATGATACATGATGATGATGATGATATTGATACATGATGATGATGGTGATGATGATATTGATACATGATGACAATGATAGTGGTGATGGTGATGATGATGATGATATGATACATGATGATGATGATCATACATGATGATGATGATATTGATACATGATGATGATTATGATGATGTATATCTATATTTTTATCAACAAAAGTTCCCCATGTCAAAGTTTCAGTAACTGTGTTTCAGGTTGCCATCGCTGGTGCTCCTGTTACAACATGGGAAGCATATGACACTGGTTATACAGAGCGTTACATGTGGATACCACAGGAGAACAGCAGGGCCTACATGATGAGCTCAGTGCTGTCTTATGTCAATAGTTTTCCTGATGAGTAAGTACATTCATCTCTTTACTTCTACTGGGCTGCTGCTTATTTTGGAATCAAGGATAGTGTGGCAGTAGTCCACTCATCTCTCACCTTTCACATTTCACCTTTCACCTTTCACCTTTAGGGTCATCACATTTGAGCAGAGTTTTTCTCCCTTTTGAGGAGTTTTTCTTTGGGTTCTCTGATTTCTTCCCCCTTCATTAAAATCTAAAAAGCTAAATTCCAATACAAGATCTGATTAACCATACCCTGACATCGATCAGTGCGAAGGTTGTTTCAGGGTTTGATCTGTGAGTTCATTTATAGATGTGCCCCCAGAGGTTGTTTCAGGGTATCAATAAAATCTGGAGGTACGATGCTGGGACAACGCAGGGTGGTCATTAGGTGTAGAGATGGGGAAAAGATGGGAATAGGAATGCAACAATAACGATAGAACAAAAGAGAAGTAGAGAAAGAAAGATGGGAATGAATCTCCAGTTTCCTGGGATCAGCCTCTAAATATGTCTGGTTTATTCATGCAGAGAAAACAGACTTCTTCTGGTCCATGGTCTGATTGACGAGAATGTTCACTTCACCCACACCAGCCTGCTGATCAGTGAACTAGTCAAGGCCTGCAAACCATATCGACTGATAGTAAGCTATTTATTGATTTATTTGGTTTTTGACTGTCTCCCTGTTGGTTCAGTTGGTTGGGCACTGGCTTGTTGTGTGAGAGGTTGTGGGTTCAACCCTGACTGGACTAACACTCTGGCTCTTGAAATATCTGTTGAGTAGAAGGTGCTGCCTTTGCTTTAAAGATATCTGCAAATGGTTAGACGTTGACAGTGGCTTAATGTATATATAATGATTTATTTGACCCTTGTGCCTTTTTCTGCTCTTTTTCTACCGTGTTAAGCTCATTTTCTTATCCTCTTTCCTGTTTAGATCTACCCAAATGAAAGGCATGGGATACGACAGACTGTGTCATCAGAACACTATGAAACATCTGTGTTATCTTTCTTACAAGATAATCTTTAGTATTTTTAATTTCTTGTCAATTTGCTCCTTTTGAACTACAACATATTTGCTGTGTAGTTTGAGATCGTCTGATGGGGACGCATGCCACAACAGCTAGGCTGTCAAGATGGTTATATGGCAGGTCATATGGTGCCTGAGGGGGTCCTAGATTCCCTGTGCTAGATGCCCACCTCATGTAAGAGGCTCAGCTAAAGTCACCCTTTGTGCTGTTTGTGTGGCGTTAATGTAAAACATTTTAATGCTACCACAGAAAGGGATTATTTCTTAAATTCAATAATTAAAAATAAACTCAAACAGATATATGATGTTTTTGATGTCTCGTTCACTTACTACATAGAAAAAAGTGGGAGATTAAACAAAATATTTTGGTGAATAAAGTGGGTTAAGGTTAATGAGGAGCAATGATTGATTATGGTGATGATGATGATGATGAAAATGATACATGGTGATCATAATGGTGGTGATGTCGGTAATGAAGAGATTGATGATGATGGTGGTGATGATGATGGTAGTGATGATGATGATGTTGGTGATGATGATGATGATGGTGACAATGACGATGGTGATGAGATGATGGATGATGGTGATGGATGATGGTGATGAGGTGATGGATGATGGTGATGAGGTGATGGATGATCTACAATAATAATAATAGTTCCCACCCCACCCCCCCTTACCACTACACACATAAAAGATCAATAATTCTTTTACACATGTGAATCTCTTCACATCCCATAACATTAACAGAGGCTGCTCGAACAAAGAGCTTGAAATCTACCAATCAGGAAAGCCCTAGGTCTGTACCACAGGTATCCCGCGATATTAAATTTATAATGTACTGGGTGTCACCGCTGTACACAGTAGCCGGCGACTCACAGGAAACAGTAATTTCTAAAAGTGTCAATGTGTTTTTACCGTATTTTTCTAAAAATATGTCGTGATGTATAGAGCTGGACCTATCTATTATGAGTTTTAAACATGTAAATAACATATAAAAAGGTAAGTGTACGAAATGACAGCAAAAAATCGTTCATTTCGCTTCAAATCGACAACAATAGCAAAGTGGTTTTTGACTGTGAATTAACCGACACTAAATATGTTAGCAAATCTGCAAAATTACATCCAACATTACCCGGTAAATAGTGATAGAACAGTAGAATACAGGCTTTGTGGCTTGGAAAGGTGTCAGGAACACTGAATGCTTTAATTGAGGTCGAGAATTTGCAAGAGAGGAGAAATACCCATTCAGTCACATGACACACAAGCAGATAATTCATAGAGTAGATACGTGGATGATTTAGTTCAAGTGTCTGTATTTCAGTGACACTTAAAGATGTTGTTCCCTAGAGGGGTGTTTAACCTGGTATAAATGGTCTTTTGGTTATTTATCCAGTCATTCATTCATTATCATTTTCCTTGCATCCATTGTACTCATTGACATGTACAATACTTGGACCAATAGACCTTTCTCAAATTCATTTGAGTAACCAACTTTGATAAAATACAATAAATGTGTGAACACATCCTAGTATGTCACTCAAACAAATCTGGGAAAGGTTTATTAATTTGTCATTCCATTCATTTATTTATAATATCCATCCATCCATCCATCCATCCATCCATCCATCCATCCATCCATCCATCCATCCATCCATCCATCCATCCATCCATCCATCCATCCATCCATCCATCCATCCATCCATCCATCCATCCATCCATCCATCCATCCATCCATCCATCCATCCATCCATCCATCCATCCATCCATCCATCCATCCATTCATTTCACAAGTCCATCCGTCATATATTTAATGTATAATTACAATATTGCTTTCAGACTATCTTATACCGTTTTAATTACAAGAACCATGTCTTCCACATACTTAGACGTGTCCGATACAGGGGATAGTGACATCACTTTCATGGGTCCACTGTCTTCGGCTGTGGGTATTGGCATGGAACCAATGATAGAAGAGCTAGAGGATGTTATAGTAGAAGAAATACCTAAGATAAAGATAGGCATCTGTGCCATGAACAAAAAGGTATGGGATGATTGCATGATAGCATCATTTGACTACCATTTAGAAGGACCCTACTGTAAAGCACTGTTGAGTGATGTAGGTATCCTCAATAAACATTGATTATTATTATTATTATTATTATTATTATTATTATTATTATTATTATTATTATTATTATTACCACTACCAGAATGTTTTGCAAATTTTCTTTCATATTCAAATTTTTATTTTGCAAAGGAGCAAGGAATGCCTGGTCTATTTTAACTACACAATAAAAATCAATCATACTTCAATTTTCTTTAAATATAATATTATACTACAATTTTTGTCATATAGTGATATCTGGCATTATCCCCTCAAACAAAGTCACAGTATGCTCCTTTCCGTAGTCTTCCCACAATCCCTTATGATCCCAGCGCGAGCTCAAGGTTTGCTTATCAATTGCCCGCGAACATCCGTAATAAGAAATTCCAATCCCCCTCCATAGGAGAGATATGGATATTTTCTGGTACTACACAATATACCCTCCTCATTCCTTGGAAATTACAATCCTCCTTCATGGGGAAGGTTGGAAAGCCATTCATGTTCAAAGTCTCATAACAATGAAAATAATGTTCTTTTTTAGACTAACTCCCAGCCTATGCAAGAGATCCTGAGTCGCATGGTTAGATTTGACTTTGTAGAGATAATTGTGTTTTCTGATGATGTCATCAAGAATAAACCTGTTGAAGACTGGCCATTGTGCGACGCCCTCATCTCATTCTACTCTAGTGGGTTCCCTTTAGGTAAAGCCATCAAATATGCAGAGTTGAGAAAGCCATTTGTTCTGAATGACCTGGAGATGCAATTCACCTTATTAGACAGGTAAAGTGCTGTCTCATTTTATTGAACTGTATTATTTATATACTCAATATTCCCTATAATCATGAGAGGCATGTAGGTACTGTGGGTGGTCACTGCCAGGGTTTCTTTACGTCCTCAGTGGTTCTTTTACTTTCCTCTGATTGTTAATTGCTGAGTGTTGGTCCAGCCAGTATTAAACCCATGACCTCCCAAACAACAGTCTGATGCTCAACCAACTTTCTTTTCTTTCCTTTCACAGATGTGCTGTGTATAGTATGTTAGAGTCAGCCAACATAGAGATGCCGCGCTATGCAATACTCATGAGAGATGAGAATGGGAACCCTATCGACACTGACTTTGTAGAACTAGAAGATTCAATTCAGATTGGAAATGTAGTTTTCCAAAAACCCTTCGTAGAGAAGCCAGTCAATGCAGAGGATCATAATGTCTTCATTTACTTTCCTTCATCGGCTGGAGGAGGAAGTCAACGTTTGTTCAGGAAGGTTGGGAGCCGTAGTAGTGTGTACTCTGCAGAGAGCAGTGTGAGGAAGTTTGGTTCTTATATCTATGAAGACTTTGTTCATACTGATGGTACTGATGTTAAGGTATGGAAAATGATGATGCTGCTCATGATGATAATGCTCATGATGATGGTGATATTGATTATGATAATGATGATAATAATGATGGTTATAGTGATAATGATGATAATTAATGTTGATGATGGTGGTGATGATGATGATGTTATAGTGATCTGGTTATTTAGTGATGATGATGATGGTAGTTATAGTGATGGTGATGATGATGGTGGTGATACTAATGTTGAATAATGATGATTATGCTCATGATGACAATGATGATAATTGTGGTGTTGAATGATGCTGATGATGATGGTGGTGGTAATGATTAATGATGGTTAAAGTAATGGTGATGTTATCCAATGCACCTACTGTACTTAGTAAGAGCAGTAATATTCATTTCTCATAGATATATACAATAGGACCAGAATATGCCCATGCCGAGGCCAGGAAGTCCCCTTCATTGGATGGTAAAGTAGAGCGTGATAGTCAGGGCAAAGAGATACGCTATCCTGTCATACTAAACCCATATGAAAAGGAAATTGCTCACAAAGTTTGTAAACTCTTTAAGGTAAGTCTGACAATTATGGTCCTGTAAGGGTAATTATACAAAATAAAATGAGATTCTATAATTGGTTATGAAGTTATGTCTATTATGATGATAATGATGATGGTGGTGATGATTCATGGTGGTGATGATGATACATGATGGTGATGATGATTCATAATGATGGTGGTGGTGGTGATGATGATACATGATGATGATGATGGCTATGATGATGATGATGTTAGGGATGGTGATACTTGATGGTGATGATGATGATGTTAATGATGATACATGATGATGATGATGATCAACCAATCTTGTGACTATTGATACTTCACATACAGCAAACAGTCTGTGGTTTTGATCTTCTGCGTACTCATGGCAAGTCTTACGTCTGTGATGTCAATGGGTTCAGTTTTGTGAAAACATCCAAGAAATACTATGATGATTGTGCTCAGGTATGGTGTGAATGAAATTAAAAGAAATAACTGTTGAAAATACTCGCTTTCTGACTGGAAGAGACCCAACAAACTTCAACCTTTTATCAAAATTATACCTTGAAACAACCTCTGGGCTGATCTAAGTCAGGGCATGGATAACTCACAGATAGAACCCTGAAACAACCTCTGGGCTGATCTAAGTCAGGGCATGGCTAACTCACAGATTGTACCCTGAGACAATCTCTGGGACAATCAAAGTCAGGGCACAGCCTACTCACAGATCAAATTAGAATTTAGCTTTTTAGGTTTTGCAAAGGGAGGAACAATCCAGAGAAAAATCCTCAAATCAAAGGAGAGTACCCAACAAACTCTACTCACATGTGATAGCAAGTCTTGGAATCAAACCTTAGACTCCAGAGGTGAGAGGTGAATGTACTGCTGCTATACAACCATTGATTCCCTTGACACATTTAACCAATACTGTCTTATGGTATATCTCTACATGTAGGTGTTGGTAAACTGTATTCTCCAGAAGATTGCACCCCAGTTATACAAGCCATACAACATTGAGTTAGATACTGAAGATACTACATCAGATACACTAGATGGAACTATGCTGGAACTGAGGTGTGTCGTGGGTATCATACGACATGGAGACAGGACACCCAAACAGAAGCTGAAAATGGAAGTCAGGCATCCAAGGTATGTATAGTAGGAAGCAGGAGTGACATAGAGTTGAGAGCACTTTCCTCATCAACATCATTGTCACCATCATCATCATTATGATCACCGTCATCATCATTATCATTACGTCATCATCATTATCATCATTATCACCATCATCAACATCACTATCATCACTGTCATCATCATCATTATCATCATCATTAACATTATCACCATCATCATCATCACCATTATTATCATCATCATTATGATTATCAGCATCACCATCTGCATGATCTTTATACTTTTATCATTAATTGTAATATCATCATCATCATTCTCATATGCTATTATTATTGTAGATGGCTGTTTTATATGTTTATGATAATTTTTTGTGTGTTTACTTTTAGGTTTTTAGAACTGTTCAAGAAGTACAACAATTCAACAGACAAGAAACTCAAACTAAAACAGCCCAAACAGCTTCAGGAAGTGTTGGATATTGCACGGTACTTGCTGGATGAGACAGCAGCCAACCCTGACACCATTATGTTTGAGAAACCAAACAAGATGCAACAACTGAAAAACGTCCTAGAGATGTAAGTACGCTTTGAATATATTGTCCTTAATCTCTTCGTCTTTCTTTAAGATGAGGCTCCTTAACGTATGCTTAAAATGATCCTGCTTGCTGGGGATGGAGCTGATGGGAGTCCCCCTGGGGTGGGGGGGGGGGGGGGAATTGATTAATGGACAAGGGTAGGGATCCCCCGCCAAAAAAGGATGGGTGAGAAAGTGAATACGATTTTAGGATAACAAAGTATCATCACTCACTGTATAATTTGTGTTTAAAAGGTATGGACATTTCTCTGGGATCAACCGTAAAATCCAGCTTAAATATCTGGGTAAAGTAAAGGATAGTTCAGAGAGTAGCGGTGGAGAAGAGAAGCAATCTAAACAGTCCACAGACAATGAATCAGAAAAGAGTTTAAAGGTGAAGGAGAAAGATAACAAGGAAGAGGAAGCCTTGTTGTTGATCATGAAGTGGGGTGGTGAGCTGACGCAGGCAGGAAGAGTACAAGCAGAAGAACTTGGCAAGGCATTCAGGTCAGTATGTATCAATACTGAAGAATCAAGGGTGGTGTAGTGGTCTTGGGTTCAATTCCTGGACTGGACTTTTTTCTCTATGTTCTTTGGAATTCAATTTTAGTCTAAAAGAAATATTTCATGAATTTGGTGAATTATTCTGGGTATTTTTTTGAACACTTTGTGGAAAATGACAGTACATAAAATGAAGAATAGAGCAGAATTACACCCTTGCACTCCATCAGATGCTCTGCTATAGTCAATACTCTGTGAATCATCCCTCCCTCAATCAGTATCATGATGTCTCATCATAATGTATCAATTGATTCACTCGACAGGTGTATATACCCTGGAGGTGATGGTGATTACTCCAGTCTACCAGGGGGTGGTCTGTTAAGGTTACACAGCACCTATCGACATGACCTCAAGATCTATGCATCAGATGAAGGGCGTGTTCAAATGACGGCTGCTGCTTTTGCTAAGGTATTGATTATACTATGATCTAGATATTATTTTAACCAGACAGGATCAGTACCTAACAACTGAGATTTGTTTCAAATTTCAAATTTTCTCAATATACTGAATTGGCTAGCTACTGTATGTACATACATGTATATACCCTATTCAAAACCTATGGGAATGATAACTTTTCTTCCAAATTCATTTATTTCCATGTGATATTGATATACAAAAGACATCAAAGAATCTTATTCCCAAAAGATTTGAATGTGAAAACGTAATTAGCAACATGTTAGCCAATTTGGCAGCAATGAAAAACCAACTTCACAACAAGCTGTTGAAATGTCTGAGTTCACAGAATATTCACTGGTTTCGTATTCTCAACTTTGAAGGGCACTTTGCAATACAATACAATAGCTTGTTATCCTTCACTGCACATGAAAACTATTGTGATTATGCAAAGTGCCCCTCACGTTTGATGCAAATAATGAGCCAAATCCAAATGCTTTATGGGTTGTAAGAAAGCAGTGTATTGAGAATGGCAATAATCATTATGCCTTTGGCCTCTCTTACTAATGTATACATTATTTGACTGTTTTCAGGGATTCCTTGCTCTAGAGGGTGAGCTAACACCAATCTTAGTACACTTAGTGCGAAGCGACAAGAGCACAACAGAAATGCTGGATACTTCTGACCAAGCTACAAAGTTCATGAACAAGTATGAAGTTCCATTCATTTGTTTGCTCCTTCACTTGCTCATCCATTAATTCCTTTGTTCATTTATTCATTCCTTAGTTCATTTATTCATTCATTCATTCATTCATTCATTCATTCATTCATTCATTCATTCATTCATTCATTCATTCATTCATTCATTCATTCATTCATTCATTCATTCATTCATTCATTCATTCATTCATTCATTCATTCATTCATTCATTCATTCATTCATTCATTCATTCATTCATTCATTCATTCATTCATTCATTCATTCATTCATTCATTCATTCAATCCTTCATTCAATCCTTTGATTCATTCAATCATTCATCTGGCCACATGTGTTTTTCTTGTCCAATCAATTCCTTACGAGTGAGGGGGGGGGGGGGGGGAGGGACAGATTTATAAGTGACAGTACTCTTATGTGTAGCATCTGGCTTATTATGTATTTTACTTTTTGTCTCCAGAGTTAAACACAAGCTTCATGACATCATGAGAATTGACAGAGAGTTTACTGATGAAGACATACAAAAGGTAATGTTCAAGATCAGGATTATCTGTTTTCTGAGTTCTGTTCAAAATCTTACAATTTGCCACCACAACAAAGTAGGTTTTTAGTGGACATCAACCAAGATGTTTCATAACATTCCACAGGCACATGCCCTTCAAAACTTTGTGCTTTCTGACAATGTCATCTAAACGCTGACTAACATCCACCACAACCCTATCTTGTTGAGACTCCAAAATGTACAGTTTAGCACAAGTCATGTGATTGGGCAGTAACACCTGTTATTCGTACCTTTCAGCTTGTTCCAACAAAATCTACCTCTCTTCTTAATGCTATCAAAAAAGTCAAGAACCCAAGACAGATGTGTGCGAAGCTGAGTGGACTTGTTCATTCCCTCACAGCACAACTGAAAGAGATGATTAACAGTAATGCTCATAAACCACAAGGTATGTATGCCGCTGCATGACATAGGTGACCAAGTGTGTTTGGGTGTAACTATTTTTGTCCACAGGAACTCTGTCACAATAAGCTAACACAAGACTTTTCTGTCATCTTGACATGGGATGATATAGAATTTCTGAAACATTTTAAACCTGAATCTATGAGGACATGTCTTTGCACTAGCATGGGGAGCCCTGCTACAGCATGAGCGAATTGGTAACAGTGAACAAAAGATCTGAAAAACCCCTTAAAGCACAGGAAAAATGATAATCCACTGTTCTATCACACAATCATGTCTGACTCAGTGGGTAACTTTAGGACCACTCACACCACATACTTGCCAGGTGTGAAGTAGGGAAGTAATAATTGACTGTCACTCTGTGTTACTTTGTTTGGACAGATCCATTCCTGTACCATGACGAGACGCTAGAGTTGATGACCCATCGATGGCATAAACTAGACAAGGTATGACACAAACTACATAAAATACTCATCATCACTTTTGGTTGTTAATAATCTAATACTTTGATCTGAAGGGTTTATTACATTCATTTATCAGGACTTTAAGCTGAAGAATGGCACATACGACATTAGTCTTATACCAGACATATATGACAGTATAAAGTATGATATACAGCATAACAGGTACTGGTCAGTCTGTCTTGAATGATGTGTGTTAATGTCTCTGAATCTTACACTTGATTGAATAGACCTTCAAATTCATATGATACCACTGTGTTCCTTGATTACAGACTCAGGGTTAGCCTGAATATTCCAGTGTCAGAATATTCACAAATACCAACAATAGAGTAAAGAATGCACAACTTCAACAATACAAACACTTTGAAATTCCACGGACCTTCACTGGACACATGAATATTCCACACATAAGTTTGAGCAAAATTGAAGCTAACCCTGAGTAAGAGGCAACCAGAAACTGGAGTAATGCTCGATAACTATCATTTACTTTTTCAGTCAACTTGGTCTGCATTCCACTGAAGAACTTTACCAGTGCTCTAAATCACTAGCTGATATTGTAATCCCTCAGGTGAGTGTCACCCCCCTGATTAACAAGGGCTACAGGATGTGAGCAGGGGGGTCTACTGACTACCAAAGGAGGTTGCTGTTGAGATGTAATGAATGCAGTCAGAAAATGTTGAAATTTAGGCACTCAGAAATGAGAATTGCAGTGTTTATTTTGAGGCATCAACCCTAGAAAACCCTAGAAAATACTGCTACTACCAAAGGCCTTTTAGTGAGGGGTTAGGGGAGGGGGAGGGGGAGGGCAGTTCCACCTTATCTAAGCATTTTACTTTTAGTTCATTTAGACCACATTTACAAAATGTGCAGCTGGAAAGGGGGTACCGGCACTTCTGCCGATGGCCTGTGAGGTCCTACCCCCACTCCACTAACCTGTCAATCCTGCTTACCTTGCTCCCCCCCCCCCCCCCCCCCCCACACACAGCTATTTTCCATGTGAGAATAGTTAATCATCTACTGTTTGTCTTTTTTCTAGGAGTATGGTATAACACCAGAGGAAAAAGTGAAAATATCACAAACCATTTGTCAGAGATTACTGAGGAAAATCAATGGGGACCTGAAGGCTGCTGATGTTACTGATAATACTATCACACGACTGAACCCCAAGTAAGGACAAGTAACCCCCCTCCCTTCCCTACCCTGCCCCTTCTTTTCTGTGGGAAATCATGAAGCTGTAGATGGTTCCATCCATCCCCTCCAGTCACCTGTTAAATCTAGACATTTTTTCTAATGGTTGTTTTTTTGATGTCAGGTATTCTCAGAGTGTCATTTCTCCTCATCGGCATGTTCGTACTCGACTCTACTTCACCAGTGAGAGCCATGTTCATTCTGTCATCAATTCCATACGATACGGCAACCTGATTGACGTAAGTTTATTATTTGTCTTTTTTACTGTTTAACTTTGTTCTGTTTCTTGTTTCTTAACATTCCTTTGCTTCATTTGGTTTATATTTGCACGCTCATTTTGTTTTTCCTATTTTTATCTTCTTGTTTCGTTTTGTTTTGTTTCATCCTATCTTGGTTGTTTAGTTTAGCTTAGTTATGTTTCTTTTTGTTTTACTAACTGCTGAAGTTTGATTGGCTTGCTTGCCGCATTCTTATTGGCTAACCAATATCATATTGCATTGGTCAGGTTGACAAGGGAGATGTGCAGTGGAACAGAGCGTTGGAGTTTATGAGTGCTATTCCAGAGCTGAACTACATGACACAGCTAGTACTAATGTTATACGAAGACCCAACTGCTGAAGTAGGCGCAGAAAATAGATTTCATATAGAGTTACACTTTAGTCCAGGTACGTGCTTTACTTTAATTGATCTTATTACTGTTGTGTGACATTGTGACAGTGTAGTCCTGACTGTCATGACAAAGTATGTGCGTGTCCCTTGATTGATCTTATTACTGTTGTGTGACATTGTGACAGTGTAGTCCTGACTGTCATGACAAAGTGCATGTGTTACCTTGGATTGATCTTATTACTGTTGTGTGACATTGTGACAGTGTAGTCCTGACTGTCATGACAAAGTGCATGTGTTACCTTGGATTGATCTTATTACTGTTGTGTGACATTGTGACAGTGTAGTCCTGACTGTCATGACAAAGTGCATGTGTTACCTTGGATTGATCTTATTACTGTTGTGTGACATTGTGACAGTGTAGTCCTTACTGTCATGACAAAGTGCATGTGTTACCCTGGATTGATCTTATTACTGTTGTGTGACATTGTGACAGTGTAGTCCTGACTGTCATGACAAAGTGCATGTGTTACCCTGGATTGATCTTATTACTGTTGTGTGACATTGTGACAGTGTAGTCCTGACTGTCATGACAAAGTGCATGTGTTACCTTGGATTGATCTTATTACTGTTGTGTGACATTGTGACAGTGTAGTCCTGACTGTCATGACAAAGTGCATGTGTTACCTTGGATTGATCTTATTACTGTTGTGTGACATTGTGACAGTGTAGTCCTGACTGTCATGACAAAGTGCATGTGTTACCTTGGATTGATCTTATTACTGTTGTGTGACATTGTGACAGTGTAGTCCTGACTGTCATGACAAAGTGCATGTGTTACCTTGGATTGATCTTATTACTGTTGTGTGACATTGTGACAGTGTAGTCCTGACTGTCATGACAAAGTGCATGTGTTACCCTGGATTGATCTTATTACTGTTGTGTGACATTGTGACAGTGTAGTCCTGACTATCATGACAAAGTGCATGTGTTACCCTGGATTGATCTTATTACTGTTGTGTGACATTGTGACAGTGTAGTCCTGACTATCATGACAAAGTGCATGTGTTACCCTGGATTGATCTTATTACTGTTGTGTGACATTGTGACAGTGTAGTCCTGACTATCATGACAAAGTGTGTGCGTGTCCCTTGATTGATCTTATTACTGTTGTGTGACATCATTATATATCGTTTAAAACTTGTGTTGTAAACTCCAACATTTTATTGTTACTGTTCAGTTCAGTATCATGTGACATGACAGAGTACTAAATGTTGCAACAAACTTTTGATGTTGACTCAAACAAACTGAGAATGTTGTGTGACAAATTACAACTGTCTGTCATGACTTTGGTGAAAGATTAGATGCCACCGTCACCATTGTGACAGATTTCGTGACAAGTAGCGTGACATGGCCTAATCATTTGTGACTGGTATTATTTTAGGGGCATATACTCTAGATGAAAAGAAACATTACCAAACCAGAGGAAAATCAGCTCACCCCAAGCCCTCACGTCCTTTCAAAGAAGATCATGAAGACAACACCAGACAGACAGACACTACTATAAGACAGACAGACAGTCAAGACAATAGCACAGAGAGTAGTCATGTTGGGAAGTTAACAGATACACTAGATATCCACTACGAACAACCTGAAGGAGAAAATATCTTAGAGAAATCGAAAGAGAACTCATCACCCCAGGAAGAAAAAGGAGAGAAAGTGGGTAAAAGGTACAAGCAAGGTGTTACTGAAAAATCAAAGAAATCTGGTAAAAATGATGTAGAGAAACCTTATGAAAGTGCCCTATACACTGACGATAAGACATGTGATGATAATGAACAGTCAAGGTGTGCTATTGGTATGGATGACTTCACTGACCCCACAGGGTCCCCAGTACAAACTGAAACACAACATGAACAGTCAAGGTGTGCTATTGGTATGGATAACTTCACTGACCCCACAGGGTCCCCAGTACAAACTGAAACACAACATGAACAGTCAAGGTGTGCTATTGGTATGGATGACTTCACTGACCCCACAGGGTCCCCAGTACAAACTGAAACACAACATGAACAGTCAAGGTGTGCTATTGGTATGGATAACTTCACTGACCCCACAGGGTCCCCAGTACAAACTGAAACACCACATGAACAGTCAAGGTGTGCTATTGGTATGGATGACTTCACTGACCCCACAGGGTCCCCAGTACAAACTGAAACACCACATGAACAGTCAAGGTGTGCTATTGGTATGGATGACTTCACTGACCCCACAGGGTCCCCAGTACAAACTGAAACACCACATGAACTCTCACGTGCGAAAGAGAATGAACTGGATGAGGACCAGGATAAAGTACCTGGTGAACATTCTCCCAGGAGACGTCGCTCGGGCGGTGTGATGAATGAAGTATTTGTGTCTCACCGAGACACATTCTCTCGCACAAGTTCCGAGTCTGATGCTGTACCTTATAGAATCGTTGAAAAACTACATTCAAGACAAACACTGAGTGACAGTAGCATCTACATGTGTCATCCACCTACATCACAAACCAAATCTAGCCAATCAGATGAAACCTTCCATCAGCATGCTGACGACATCAAGGAAGAAGAGGAATCAGAGTATGAAGCAAGGCCTAAACTAGTGCGTGCTCGCTCACAATCCACGTCCTGCATCGAGGGTGCCCCAGAATACAATGTGGGTAGAGAGGAAAGAAGTTCAAGTGACTCAACAAGTACTGAGTCACAGTCACAAGTCAAGACATCCCAAAGTACTGACGCTCTTGATCTGCAGTTTTCTATAGGTAACTATGGTAACCCAACCTTCCATGATATTCCCTAAGAACAAAACCATAGCAACCCATATACACACACCTTAAGGTATCAGGATACGTTTGAGGCCTTTCGAGATTACTTTACTCGCGACCATAATTTCGCGCTGCCTTTTCAATATTATTATATAAAAGTATACATTTTCTGAAAGCTAAATAAACTTAGTTTTTAAAAATCAATATGGAATTTTCTGTTTCGCGACACAAAAAAAGTTATTGGCAAAATATCGTTTTAAAAACATTGTAGCTCTTTCGGATTACATTGGATCGAACTGAAACTTTGGATTGTGATAAATAACAAACAATACGATCTAAAAAACGATTTTTGAAATGTTTTTTCATTCAAAAGATATTGTCTATTTTGCAATCATAACCACTGAAATTTCAGACTTCCGGATTTAATGCGTCATTGCGCGCGATCTATAAAAGATATCAAAAATCTGAGACACCGTTTTGAAGCTCATTATCCACAGAGTATGCTAATGTAATTTTGATCGACATAGCGGAAATTCGTCGAATGAAGTGAGGTAGAATGTCACTTTGAACACAAATTTTTTTTTTTGTGTTCCAAAACAGACAATTATAAATAGATATTCGAAAACTACATTTATTTAGCTTTCAGAAAATGTATACTTTTATGGCAAAATATTGTAAAGCCTGTGCGAAATTTGAGGTAGCGCGTATATATCATATCCTGATACCTTAATATTTCCTATGTCGTAACCATAGCAAAGCCTGTCTTTAACTCCACAGTTATGTTCCGGACACACACAGGATAAACTAGACTAACCTGCCCTATGAGATGTATTCATGTAATGCTGTGGGGTTATTAAAACTAGACTAACCTGCCCTATGAGATGCATTCATGTAATGCTGTGGGGTTATTAAAACTAGACTAACTTGCCCTATGAGATGCATTCATGTAATGCTGTGGGGTTATTAAAACTAGACTAACCTGCCCTATGAGATGCATTCATGTAATGCTGTGGGGTTATTAAAACTAGACTAACCTGCCCTATGAGATGCATTCATGTAATGCTGTGGGGTTATAGAAACTAGACTAACCTGCCCTATGAGATGCATTCATGTAATGCTGTGGGGTTATAGAAACTAGACTAACCTGCCCTATGAGATGCATTCATGTAATGCTGTGGGGTTATTATTTCCTCTTTCAGCTACTTCTACCGCAACTTCAGCCAAGTCAGACAGCGTGGTGTTAGATGAGAGAAGAGAAAAGGACAAGAGACCACTAAGGGTGATTCAGTCATCCCCTACCATGAAGAAATCCCCTGTACGAAGACAGCGCTTCAGCACAGGTTAGTGTAGTGATCCAGAAAGAGAGTGTATCAGCCATACAACTCCTGAGGGCTTGTTAAATCACCTCTAAACATATTTTTTTGCTTTAAATGACCTCTAAACAAGTTCATTAAGTAAACTGATGAAATTAACGAAATATTACTGGGGACAGTGGTACATGATGATGATGATACATGATGATGGTACATGATGATGATGATGATGATGATGATACATGATGATGATAACAATATTTAATACTATTTATTACCTATATAGTGCAAATTAACATGCTAATGATATGATCAAATGCGCTTGATACATGATGATGATGATACATGATGATGATGATACATGATGATGATACATGATGATACATGATGATGATACATGATGATGATACATGGTGATGATGATACATGATGATGCTACATGATGATGATGATACATGATGGTGATGATGATACATGATGATGATACATGATGATGATGATGATACATGATGATGATGATGATACATGATGATGATACATGATGATGATGATGATACATGATGATGATACATGATGATGATGATACATGATGATGATGATACATGATGATGATGATACATGATGATGGTGATGATACATGATGATGATGATGATACATGATAAGAGATGATGATACATGATGATGATGATACATGATGATGGTGATGATACATGATGATGATGATGATACATGATGATGATGATACATGATGATGGTGATGATACATGATGATGATGATACATGATGATGATGATGATACATGATGATGATACATGATCATGGTGATGATACATGATGATGATACATGATACATGATGATGCTACATGATGATGATGATACATGATGATGCTACATGATGATGATGATACATGATGGTGATGATGATACATGATGATGATACATGATGATGATGATGATACATGATGATGATGATGATACATGATGATGATACATGATGATGATGATACATGATGATGATACATGATGATGATGATGATACATGATGATGATACATGATGATGATGATGATACATGATGATGTTACATGATGATGATGATACATGATGATGGTGATGATACATGATGATGATACATGAATATACATGATGATGATGATACATGATGATGGTGATGATGATGATACATGATGATGATGATACATGATGATGATACATGATGATACATGATGATGGTGATGATGATACATGATGATGGTGATGATGATACATGGTGATGATGATGATACATGGTGATGATGATGATACATGGTGATGATGATCATGGTGATGATGGTGATGATGATGATGATGATGATACATGGTGATGATGATGATACATGATGATGATGATGATACATGATGATGATGATGATACATGGTGATGATGATGATGCATGATGATGATGATGATACATGGTAATGATAATAATTATTACACTAATCCTTCATGTTCCTGTCACTAGTCTGGAGACATTCTTCACCTGAAATCATTTTTCAAGACAAAAAACCTGGTAGAGTAAAAGTGATATGAAGTGATATGCTAAACTAGGAATATAGATTATAAACCTAATGATGATTATAAAACTCCACTCGTAAAGAATTCGTTCCAAGTCCTGAATCTAGAAACCCAGATTTTTTGCATGACATATTCGTTACCAGGCTTATTTAAAGCGTTTGAAGGGGAGGGGAGGGGAGGGAGAGGAAGATTTTTACCCGAAACCTGACCATGATAAGTCTGAGGACATAATTACTGTTAAAGTCTGCTATATAAATATATAAATAAATCATACTTACAAATATTTATCGTCTTAGTTAACACCACCACTAGTCCTATAAGTACTTCTGTACTTGGATAAACAAAGGAGCCAGTTATATCAGTGAAGCCTGTATGATTAAAGTTATCCACCGGATCAGAACTATCCAGTGCATAGAATTTGTATAGGTTTTATCCGCTGGATAAGAACTATCCAGTCCATAGAATTTGTATAGGTTTTATCCGCTGGATAAGAACTATCCAGTGCATAGAATTTGTATAGGTTTTATCCGCTGGATAAGAACTATCCAGTGCATAGAATTTGTATAGGTTTTATCCGCTGGATAAGAACTATCCAGTGCATAGAATTTGTATAGGTTTTATCCGCTGGATAAGAACTATCCAGTGCATAGAATTTGTATAGGTTTTATCCGCTGGATAAGGATTTGTCCGGTGGATAGCGCTATTCTCCGTTCGTACAACCAGCTCCAGATTCAGTGCGCAAATCAGTAATTCATCAAAAAAATATTTATTGTTTCAGGTACATTGTTTTATCTGCCATCGATTCGTGCGGTGTCTAAAAAGCTGTCCTTCAAACATGGACCTTGTCGCATCAGACCGTTGGCCCCGTCTTCTGTAGACTCAAAGAGACCACCAAGTAAGGAATTCTGGGATTGTAGATTTGTTTCGCTCGTAAAAAAGGGACCTCAAATAAATACATGCAAATTAAATGGTTTAAAAGTCTGTTTGCAAATAATGATTACAGACGGGACGTGCTGGGTTATGGGATTCCCACGGTGCATTGGGTTTCAGAGGCTCTCTTGCTCGGGTATTGAAGTCACTCAAGCTAGACCAGAATGCACGATGTTCCCTGGGTATTGGGGTGTAATATAATTCTATGAAATCTTTTGATTTCAGTTGCGGAGTTTTACGATGAAATCCTATCACCAATAGCATCCATCTACCCACTACTGACCCTACACAACTCTATCCCACTAAACATCATGGAATCATTCCTGGACCGCTTGACGGAGGAGAAGAATGGGGAGAGTGACGTCAGTTCTGCCAGCACGCCTGCCACCACACCAACCAGAAAACACCCGACCAAGAAACTTTCTCTAAAATCATCCACACACGAACAAGTTCTGGAAAATAATGATTCAATCGTTAGTTTAGAAGGACTGGACCTGAATGAATTTAAAAGCTAATGATGTCATTTCCTTTCGGGCTAATGACGTCATTGGAATTGTGATTCTTCTAAGGCTGATGACGTCATTACATCGCGAATCTCTGCCTCCGCGGTTAGTAAAAAAATAAAACCGAAATGAACATCAGGGGTCAATGACGGTAATTTTAAAAAATATGACGTCACATTTAGATGACTCAGCTACGTAAGTTATCTGCGTTATAAAAGCGACTGAAATGAATACCTTCAAATCCTGGTTATAAGTCCGGGGCTCATACTCATTGGCGTAAGGGATTTTTGATGGGCTTATAACCGTGGGAGAAATAAAGAGTTTAGGATGTTATGGAAACATTTCCATAGAAAATGTCAAGGGAAAACCTCTCAGATTAATTTTTAGAGGACCCAAAAAAGCGTAAGCGCTCAGTTCCCATCATGCTTTGTGCTATAAATTCGAGTTCGTACACATTGGGTTGTACCGTCATTTGTACGTCACTATCTCAGATCAGCTAGTTAGTAGAAAAAACCTAAAAGGTCGCAGAGATATGCAGAGATATATAAAGTGAAAAGAATCTCTTTAGGCATCCAATGTTACTTGTCATCTCGCATGACGTACAAGAAATATGTGAAGGTTATGGGCCTGAAGCGAGGGGTTATGTGATATATTCACCGAACGAGGGCATTGCAAATGAATTGCAAATGTGATGACGTATTATTAAGAAATCAACAATATACTTCTTTGAGAGACAAAACCTTTAAAAGCATTAGACTTTAGGGTCAAGAATCTAGAGTCTAGAATCCAGTAAATAAGGTTTATGAATACTTTATGAACAATGCAAAAAAGGGCATTTTTGACCAAAAAGCATGGACTATAGCCCATGGTTTTGATCGATTTTAGGTGTTTTTCACACCTTTTTCAAAAGGACGAAAAATTTCAAAACCTTCAAAAATAGGTGTTTTTGACCAAAAAGCATGGACTATAGCCCAAGGTTATGGGCCTGAAGCGACGGGTTATGTGATATATTCACCGAACGAGGGCATTGCAAATGAATTGCAAATGTGATGACGTATTATTAAGAAATCAACAATATACTTCTTTGAGAGTCAAAACCTTTAAAAACATTAGACTTTAGGGTCAAGAATCTAGAGTCTAGAATCCAGTAAATAAGGTTTATGAATACTTTATGAACAATGCAAAAAAGGGCATTTTGAAGGTTTTGAAATTTTTCGTCCTATAGCCCATGGTTTTGATCGATTTTAGGTGTTTTTCACACCTTTTTCAAAAGGACGAAAAATTTCAAAACCTTCAAAAATAGGTGTTTTGGACCAAAAAGCATGGACTATAGCCCATGGTTTTGATCGATTTTAGGTGTTTTTCACACCTTTTTCAAAAGGACGAAAAATTTCAAAACCTTCAAAAATAGGTGTTTTGGACCAAAAAGCATGGACTATAGCCCATGGTTTTGATCGATTTTAGGTGTTTTTCACACCTTTTTCAAAAGGACGAAAAATTTCAAAACCTTCAAAAATAGGTGTTTTGGACCAAAAAGCATGGACTATAGCCCATGGTTTTGATCGATTTTAGGTGTTTTTCACACCTTTTTCAAAAGGACGAAAAATTTCAAAACCTTCAAAAATAGGTGTTTTGGACCAAAAAGCATGGACTATAGCCCATGGTTTTGATCGATTTTAGGTGTTTTTCACACCTTTTTCAAAAGGACGAAAAATTTCAAAACCTTCAAAAATAGGTGTTTTGGACCAAAAAGCATGGACTATAGCCCATGGTTTTGATCGATTTTAGGTGTTTTTCACACCTTTTTCAAAAGGACGAAAAATTTCAAAACCTTCAAAAATAGGTGTTTTGGACCAAAAAGCATGGACTATAGCCCATGGTTTTGATCGATTTTAGGTGTTTTTCACACCTTTTTCAAAAGGACGAAAAATTTCAAAACCTTCAAAAATAGGTGTTTTGGACCAAAAAGCATGGACTATAGCCCATGGTTTTGATCGATTTTAGGTGTTTTTCACACCTTTTTCAAAAGGACGAAAAATTTCAAAACCTTCAAAAATAGGTGTTTTGGACCAAAAAGCATGGACTATAGCCCATGGTTTTGATCGATTTTAGGTGTTTTTCACACCTTTTTCAAAAGGACGAAAAATTTCAAAACCTTCAAAAATAGGTGTTTTGGACCAAAAAGCATGGACTATAGCCCATGGTTTTGATCGATTTTAGGTGTTTTTCACACCTTTTTCAAAAGGACGAAAAATTTCAAAACCTTCAAAAATAGGTGTTTTGGACCAAAAAGCATGGACTATAGCCCATGGTTTTGATCGATTTTAGGTGTTTTTCACACCTTTTTCAAAAGGACGAAAAATTTCAAAACCTTCAAAAATAGGTGTTTTGGACCAAAAAGCATGGACTATAGCCCATGGTTTTGATCGATTTTAGGTGTTTTTCACACCTTTTTCAAAAGGACGAAAAATTTCAAAACCTTCAAAAATAGGTGTTTTGGACCAAAAAGCATGGACTATAGCCCATGGTTTTGATCGATTTTAGGTGTTTTTCACACCTTTTTCAAAAGGACGAAAAATTTCAAACCTTCAAAAATAGGTGTTTTGGACCAAAAAGCATGGACTATAGCCCATGGTTTTGATCGATTTTAGGTGTTTTTCACACCTTTTTCAAAAGGACGAAAAATTTCAAAACCTTCAAAAATAGGTGTTTTGGACCAAAAAGCATGGACTATAGCCCATGGTTTTGATCGATTTTAGGTGTTTTTCACACCTTTTTCAAAAGGACGAAAAATTTCAAAACCTTCAAAAATAGGTGTTTTGGACCAAAAAGCATGGACTATAGCCCATGGTTTTGATCGATTTTAGGTGTTTTTCACACCTTTTTCAAAAGGACGAAAAATTTCAAAACCTTCAAAAATAGGTGTTTTGGACCAAAAAGCATGGACTATAGCCCATGGTTTTGATCGATTTTAGGTGTTTTTCACACCTTTTTCAAAAGGACGAAAAATTTCAAAACCTTCAAAAATAGGTGTTTTGGACCAAAAAGCATGGACTATAGCCCATGGTTTTGATCGATTTTAGGTGTTTTTCACACCTTTTTCAAAAGGACGAAAAATTTCAAAACCTTCAAAAATAGGTGTTTTGGACCAAAAAGCATGGACTATAGCCCATGGTTTTGATCGATTTTAGGTGTTTTTCACACCTTTTTCAAAAGGACGAAAAATTTCAAAACCTTCAAAAATAGGTGTTTTGGACCAAAAAGCATGGACTATAGCCCATGGTTTTGATCGATTTTAGGTGTTTTTCACACCTTTTTCAAAAGGACGAAAAATTTCAAAACCTTCCAAAAATAGGTGTTTTGGACCAAAAAGCATGGACTATAGCCCATGGTTTTGATCGATTTTAGGTGTTTTTCACACCTTTTTCAAAAGGACGAAAAATTTCAAAACCTTCAAAAATAGGTGTTTTGGACCAAAAAGCATGGACTATAGCCCATGGTTTTGATCGATTTTAGGTGTTTTTCACACCTTTTTCAAAAGGACGAAAAATTTCAAAACCTTCAAAAATAGGTGTTTTGGACCAAAAAGCATGGACTATAGCCCATGGTTTTGATCGATTTTAGGTGTTTTTCACACCTTTTTCAAAAGGACGAAAAATTTCAAAACCTTCAAAAATAGGTGTTTTGGACCAAAAAGCATGGACTATAGCCCATGGTTTTGATCGATTTTAGGTGTTTTTCACACCTTTTTCAAAAGGACGAAAAATTTCAAAACCTTCAAAAATAGGTGTTTTGGACCAAAAAGCATGGACTATAGCCCATGGTTTTGATCGATTTTAGGTGTTTTTCACACCTTTTTCAAAAGGACGAAAAATTTCAAAACCCTCAAAAATAGGTGTTTTGGACCAAAAAGCATGGACTATAGCCCATGGTTTTGATCGATTTTAGGTGTTTTTCACACCTTTTTCAAAAGGACGAAAATTTCAAAACCTTCAAAAATAGGTGTTTTGGACCAAAAAGCATGGACTATAGCCCATGGTTTTGATCGATTTTAGGTGTTTTTCACACCTTTTTCAAAAGGACGAAAAATTTCAAAACCTTCAAAAATAGGTGTTTTGGACCAAAAAGCATGGACTATAGCCCATGGTTTTGATCGATTTTAGGTGTTTTTCACACCTTTTTCAAAAGGACGAAAAATTTCAAAACCTTCAAAAATAGGTGTTTTGGACCAAAAAGCATGGACTATAGCCCATGGTTTTGATCGATTTTAGGTGTTTTTCACACCTTTTTCAAAAGGACGAAAAATTTCAAAACCCTCAAAAATAGGTGTTTTGGACCAAAAAGCATGGACTATAGCCCATGGTTTTGATCGATTTTAGGTGTTTTTCACACCTTTTTCAAAAGGACGAAAAATTTCAAAACCTTCAAAAATAGGTGTTTTGGACCAAAAAGCATGGACTATAGCCCATGGTTTTGATCGATTTTAGGTGTTTTTCACACCTTTTTCAAAAGGACGAAAAATTTCAAAACCTTCAAAAATAGGTGTTTTGGACCAAAAAGCATGGACTATAGCCCATGGTTTTGATCGATTTTAGGTGTTTTTCACACCTTTTTCAAAAGGACGAAAAATTTCAAAACCCTCAAAAATAGGTGTTTTGGACCAAAAAGCATGGACTATAGCCCATGGTTTTGATCGATTTTAGGTGTTTTTCACACCTTTTTCAAAAGGACGAAAAATTTCAAAACCCTCAAAAATAGGTGTTTTGGACCAAAAAGCATGGACTATAGCCCATGGTTTTGATCGATTTTAGGTGTTTTTCACACCTTTTTCAAAAGGACGAAAAATTTCAAAACCTTCAAAAATAGGTGTTTTGGACCAAAAAGCATGGACTATAGCCCATGGTTTTGATCGATTTTAGGTGTTTTTCACACCTTTTTCAAAAGGACGAAAAATTTCAAAACCTTCAAAAATAGGTGTTTTGGACCAAAAAGCATGGACTATAGCCCATGGTTTTGATCGATTTTAGGTGTTTTTCACACCTTTTTCAAAAGGACGAAAAATTTCAAAACCTTCAAAAATAGGTGTTTTGGACCAAAAAGCATGGACTATAGCCCATGGTTTTGATCGATTT
This sequence comes from Anthopleura sola, assembly GCA_023349425.1. Taxonomy (NCBI): domain Eukaryota; kingdom Metazoa; phylum Cnidaria; class Anthozoa; order Actiniaria; family Actiniidae; genus Anthopleura; species Anthopleura sola. Next base: position 146,065 of record JALHLI010000091.1, read on the forward strand.
TAGGTGTTTTTCACACCTTTTTCAAAAGGACGAAAAATTTCAAAACCCTCAAAAATAGGTGTTTTGGACCAAAAAGCATGGACTATAGCCCATGGTTTTGATCGATTTTAGGTGTTTTTCACACCTTTTTCAAAAGGACGAAAAATTTCAAAACCCTCAAAAATAGGTGTTTTGGACCAAAAAGCATGGACTATAGCCCATGGTTTTGATCGATTTTAGGTGTTTTTCACACCTTTTTCAAAAGGACGAAAAATTTCAAAACCTTCAAAAATAGGTGTTTTGGACCAAAAAGCATGGACTATAGCCCATGGTTTTGATCGATTTTAGGTGTTTTTCACACCTTTTTCAAAAGGACGAAAAATTTCAAAACCTTCAAAAATAGGTGTTTTGGACCAAAAAGCATGGACTATAGCCCATGGTTTTGATCGATTTTAGGTGTTTTTCACACCTTTTTCAAAAGGACGAAAAATTTCAAAACCTTCAAAAATAGGTGTTTTGGACCAAAAAGCATGGACTATAGCCCATGGTTTTGATCGATTTTAGGTGTTTTTCACACCTTTTTCAAAAGGACGAAAAATTTCAAAACCTTCAAAAATAGGTGTTTTGGACCAAAAAGCATGGACTATAGCCCATGGTTTTGATCGATTTTAGGTGTTTTTCACACCTTTTTCAAAAGGACGAAAAATTTCAAAAACCTTCAAAAATAGGTGTTTTTGACCAAAAAGCATGGACTATAGCCCATGGTTTTGATCGATTTTAGGTGTTTTTCACACCTTTTTCAAAAGGACGAAAAATTTCAAAACCTTCAAAAATAGGTGTTTTGGACCAAAAAGCATGGACTATAGCCCATGGTTTTGATCGATTTTAGGTGTTTTTCACACCTTTTTCAAAAGGACGAAAAATTTCAAAACCTTCAAAAATAGGTGTTTTTGACCAAAAAGCATGGACTATAGCCCATGGTTTTGATCGATTTTAGGTGTTTTTCACACCTTTTTCAAAAGGACGAAAAATTTCAAAACCTTCAAAATAGGTGTTTTTGACCAAAAAGCATGGACTATAGCCCATGGTTTTGATCGATTTTAGGTGTTTTTCACACCTTTTTCAAAAGGACGAAAAATTTCAAAACCTTCAAAAATAGGTGTTTTGGACCAAAAAGCATGGACTATAGCCCATGGTTTTGATCGATTTTAGGTGTTTTTCACACCTTTTTCAAAAGGACGAAAAATTTCAAACCTTCAAAAATAGGTGTTTTTGACCAAAAAGCATGGACTATAGCTCATGGTTTTGATCGATTTTAGGTGTTTTTCACACCTTTTTCAAAAGGACGAAAAATTTCAAAACCTTCAAAAATAGGTGTTTTTGACCAAAAAGCATGGACTATAGCCCATGGTTTTGATCGATTTTAGGTGTTTTTTCACACCTTTTTCAAAAGGACGAAAAATTTTCAAAACCTTCAAAAATAGGTGTTTTTGACCAAAAAGCATGGACTATAGCCCATGGTTTTGATCGATTTTAGGTGTTTTTCACACCTTTTTCAAAAGGACGAAAAATTTCAAAACCTTCAAAAATAGGTGTTTTTGACCAAAAAGCATGGACTATAGCCCATGGTTTTGATCGATTTTAGGTGTTTTTCACACCTTTTTCAAAAGGACGAAAAATTTCAAAACCTTCAAAAATAGGTGTTTTTGACCAAAAAGCATGGACTATAGCCCATGGTTTTGATCGATTTTAGGTGTTTTTCACACCTTTTTCAAAAGGACGAAAAATTTCAAAACCTTCAAAAATAGGTGTTTTTGACCAAAAAGCATGGACTATAGCCCATGGTTTTGATCGATTTTAGGTGTTTTTCACACCTTTTTCAAAAGGACGAAAAATTTCAAAACCTTCAAAAATAGGTGTTTTGACCAAAAAGCATGGACTATAGCCCATGGTTTTGATCGATTTTAGGTGTTTTTCACACCTTTTTTCAAAAGGACGAAAAAATTTCAAAACCTTCAAAAATAGGTGTTTTTGGACCAAAAAGCATGGACTATAGCCCATGGTTTTGATCGATTTTAGGTGTTTTTCACACCTTTTTCAAAAGGACGAAAAATTTCAAAACCTTCAAAAATAGGTGTTTTGGACCAAAAAGCATGGACTATAGCCCATGGTTTTGATCGATTTTAGGTGTTTTTCACACCTTTTTCAAAAGGACGAAAAATTTCAAAACCTTCAAAAATAGGTGTTTTGGACCAAAAAGCATGGACTATAGCCCATGGTTTTGATCGATTTTAGGTGTTTTTCACACCTTTTTCAAAAGGACGAAAAATTTCAAAACCTTCAAAAATAGGTGTTTTGGACCAAAAAGCATGGACTATAGCCCATGGTTTTGATCGATTTTAGGTGTTTTTCACACCTTTTTCAAAAGGACGAAAAATTTCAAAACCTTCAAAAATAGGTGTTTTGGACCAAAAAGCATGGACTATAGCCCATGGTTTTGATCGATTTTAGGTGTTTTTCACACCTTTTTTCAAAAGGACGAAAAATTTCAAAACCTTCAAAAATAGGTGTTTTGGACCAAAAAGCATGGACTATAGCCCATGGTTTTGATCGATTTTAGGTGTTTTTTCACACCTTTTTCAAAAGGACGAAAAATTTCAAAACCTTCAAAAATAGGTGTTTTGGACCAAAAAGCATGGACTATAGCCCATGGTTTTGATCGATTTTAGGTGTTTTTCACACCTTTTCAAAAGGACGAAAAAATTTC
>JALHLI010000092.1:0-145481 GCA_023349425.1 Anthopleura sola
TTTTTTGCTCATGAAAATACCTCACGTGATAAAAACGAAACTTTTTTGGCGAAAAAAAAACCAGGGTTTTGCTGAAGAAAAACATTTTTGTCCCGAAAAAACTGAAAAAATGGCCATTTTGGACCTCAAAAACGAGGTTTTTCGCTGACGGCATGGCTGTTTGGCTCAAAACCCCCCCACTTTTTGCTCATGAAAATACCTGACGTGATAAAAACGAAACTTTTTGGCGAAAAAAAAACCAGGGTTTTGCTGAAGGAAAACATTTTTGTCCCGAAAAACTGAAAAAATGGCCATTTTGGACCTCAAAACGAGGTTTTTCGCTGACGGGCATGGCTGTTTGGCTCAAACCCCCACTTTTTGCTCATGAAAATACCTGACGTGATAAAAACGAAACTTTTTCGCGAAAAAAAAACCTGGGTTTTGCTGAAGGATAAAAAATTTTTGGCCCGAAAAACTGAAAAAATGGCCATTTTGGACCTCAAAAACGAGGTTTTTCGCTGACGGCATGCCGGTTTGGCTCAAACCCCCCCACTTTTTGCTCATGAAAATACCTCACGTGATAAAAATGAAACTTTTTGGCGAAAAAAACCCATTGTTTTGCTGAAGAAAAAATTTTTGTCCCGAAAAAACTGAAAAAATGGCCATTTTGGACCTCAAAACGAGGTTTTTCGCCGACGGCATGGCTGTTTGGCTCAAACCCGCACTTTTTGCTCATGAAAATACCTCACGTGATAAAAACGAAACTTTTTCGCGAAAAAAAAACCTGGGCTTTGCTGAAGGAAAAAATTTTTGTCCCGAAAAACTGAAAAAATGGCCATTTTGGACCTCAAAACGAGGTTTTTCCCGCCGACGGCATGGCTGTTTGGCTCAAACCCCCACTTTTTGCCTCATGAAAATACCTCACGTGATAAAAACGAAACTTTTTGGCGAAAAAAAACCAGGGTTTTGCTGAAGGAAAAAATGTTTGTCCCGAAAAACTGAAAAAAATGGCCATTTTGGACCTCAAAACGAGGTTTTTCGCTGACGGCATGGCTGTTTGGCTCAAACCCCCACTTTTTGCTCATGAAAATACCTCACGTGATAAAAACGAAACTTTTTTGCGAAAAAAAACCAGGGTTTTGCTGAAGGAATGAATTTTTGTCCCGAAAAACTGAAAAAAATGGCCATTTTGGACCTCAAAACGAGGTTTTTCCCCGCCGACGGCATGGCTGTTTGGCTCAAACCCCCACTTTTTACTCATGAAAATACCTCACGTGATAAAAACGAAACTTTTTGGCGAAAAAAAACCAGGGTTTTGCTGAAGGAAAACATTTTTGTCCCGAAAAACTGAAAAAAATGGCCATTTTGGACCTCAAAACGAGGTTTTTCGCTGACGGCATGGCTGTTTGGCTCAAACCCCCACTTTTTGCTCATGAAAATACCTCACGTGATAAAAACGAAACTTTTTGGCGAAAAAAAAACCAGGGTTTTGCTGAAGGAAAACATTTTTGTCCCGAAAAACTGAAAAAAATGGCCATTTTGGACCTCAAAACGAGGTTTTTCGCTGACGGCAATGCCGGTTTGGCTCAAACCCCCCACTTTTTGCTCATGAAAATACCTCACGTGATAAAAATGAAACTTTTTGGCGAAAAAAACCCATTGTTTTGCTGAAGGAAAAAATTTTTGTCCCGAAAAACTGAAAAAAATGGCCATTTTGGGACCTCAAAACGAGGTTTTCCGCTGACGACCTGGCTGTTTGGCTCAAACCCCCACTTTTTGCTCATGAAAATACCTCACGTGATAAAAACGAAACTTTTTGGCGAAAAAAAAACCAGGGTTTTGCTGAAGAAAAAACATTTTTGTCCCGAAAAAACTGAAAAAAATGGCCATTTTGGACCTCAAAACGAGGTTTTTTCGCTGACGGCATGGCTGTTTGGCTCAAACCCACCCCACTTTTTGCTCATGAAAATACCTGACGTGATAAAAACGAAACTTTTTGGCGAAAAAAAAACCAGGGTTTTGCTGAAGGAAAAAATTTTTGTCCCGAAAAACTGAAAAAATGGCCATTTTGGACCTCAAAACGAGGTTTTTCCCGCCGACGGCATGGGCTGTTTGGCTCAAACCCGCACTTTTTTGCTCATGAAAATACCTCACGTGATAAAAAACGAAACTTTTTCGCGAAAAAAAACCTGGGCTTTGCTGAAGGAAAAAATTTTTGTCCCGAAAAACTGAAAAAATTGGCCATTTTGGACCCTCAAAACGAGGTTTTTTCCGCCGACGGCATGGCTGTTTGGCTCAAACCCCCCCACTTTTTGCTCATGAAAATACCTCACGTGATAAAAACGAAACTTTTTGGCGAAAAAAAAACCAGGGTTTTGCTGAAGGAAAAAATGTTTGTCCCCGAAAAACTGAAAAAATGGCCATTTTGGACCTCAAAACGAGGTTTTTCGCTGACGGCATGGCTGTTTGGCTCAAACCCCCCACTTTTTGCTCATGAAAATACCTCACGTGATAAAAACGAAACTTTTTTGCGAAAAAAAACCAGGGTTTTGCTGAAGGAAAGAATTTTTGTCCCGAAAAACTGAAAAAATGGCCATTTTGGACCTCAAAACGAGGTTTTTTCGCCGACGGCATGGCTGTTTGGCTCAAACCCCCACTTTTTACTCATGAAAATACCTCACGTGATAAAAACGAAACTTTTTGGCGAAAAAAAACCAGGGTTTTGCTGAAGGAAAACATTTTTGTCCCGAAAAAACTGAAAAAATGGCCATTTTGGACCCTCAAAACGAGGTTTTTCGCTGACGGCATGGCTGTTTGGCTCAAACCCCCACTTTTTGCTCATGAAAATACCTCACGTGATAAAAACGAAACTTTTTGGCGAAAAAAAAACCAGGGTTTTGCTGAAGGAAAACATTTTTGTCCCGAAAAAACTGAAAAAAATGGCCATTTTGGACCTCAAAACGAGGTTTTCGCTGACGGCATGGCTGTTTGGCTCAAACCCCCCACTTTTTGCTCATGAAAATACCTCACGTGATAAAAACGAAACTTTTTTGCGAAAAAAAACCAGGGTTTTGCTGAAGGAAAGAATTTTTGTCCCGAAAAACTGAAAAAAATGGCCATTTTGGACCTCAAAACGAGGTTTTTCCCCCGCCGACGGCATGGCTGTTTGGCTCAAACCCCCACTTTTTACTCATGAAAATACCTCACGTGATAAAAACGAAACTTTTTGGCGAAAAAAAACCAGGGTTTTTGCTGAAGGAAAACATTTTTGTCCCGAAAAACTGAAAAAATGGCCATTTTGGACCTCAAAAACGAGGTTTTTCGCTGACGGCATGGGCTGTTTGGCTCAAACCCCCCACTTTTTGCTCATGAAAATACCTCACGTGATAAAAACGAAACTTTTTGGCGAAAAAAAACCAGGGTTTTGCTGAAGGAAAACATTTTTGTCCCGAAAAACTGAAAAAAATGGCCATTTTGGACCTCAAAACGAGGTTTTTCGCTGACGGCATGCCGGTTTGGCTCAAACCCCCACTTTTTGCTCATGAAAATACCTCACGTGATAAAAATGAAACTTTTTGGCGAAAAAAAACCCATTGTTTTGCTGAAGGAAAAAATTTTTGTCCCGAAAAACTGAAAAAATGGCCATTTTGGACCTCAAAACGAGGTTTTTCGCTGACGACATGGCTGTTTGGCTCAAACCCCCCACTTTTTGCTCATGAAAATACCTCACGTGATAAAAACGAAACTTTTTGGCGAAAAAAAACCAGGGTTTTGCTGAAGAAAAACATTTTTGTCCCGAAAAACTGAAAAAATGGCCATTTTGGACCTCAAAACGAGGTTTTTCCCGCTGACGGCATGGCTGTTTGGCTCAAACCCCCACTTTTTGCTCATGAAAATACCTGACGTGATAAAAAACGAAACTTTTTTGGCGAAAAAAAACCAGGGTTTTGCTGAAGGAAAAAAATTTTTGTCCCGAAAAACTGAAAAAATGGCCATTTTGGACCTCAAAACGAGGTTTTTTCGCCGACGGCATGGCTGTTTGGCTCAAACCCGCACTTTTTGCTCATGAAAATACCTCACGTGATAAAAACGAAACTTTTTCGCGAAAAAAAAAACCTGGGCTTTGCTGAAGGAAAAAATTTTTGTCCCGAAAAAACTGAAAAAATGGCCATTTTGGACTTCAAAACGAGGTTTTTCGCCGACGGCATGGCTGTTTGGCTCAAACCCCCACTTTTTGCTCATGAAAATACCTCACGTGATAAAAACGAAACTTTTTGGCGAAAAAAAAACCAGGGTTTTGCTGAAGGAAAAAATGTTTGTCCCGAAAAACTGAAAAAATGGCCATTTTGGACCTCAAAACGAGGTTTTTCGCTGACGGCATGGCTGTTTGGCTCAAACCCCCACTTTTTGCTCATGAAAATACCTCACGTGATAAAAACGAAACTTTTTTGCGAAAAAAAAACCAGGGTTTTGCTGAAGGAAAGAATTTTTGTCCCGAAAAACTGAAAAAATGGGCCATTTTGGACCTCAAAACGAGGTTTTTCGCCGACGGCATGGCTGTTTGGCTCAAACCCCCCCACTTTTTACTCATGAAAATACCTCACGTGATAAAAACGAAACTTTTTGGCGAAAAAAAACCAGGGTTTTGCTGAAGGAAAACATTTTTGTCCCGAAAAACTGAAAAAATGGCCATTTTGGGACCTCAAAACGAGGTTTTTTCGCTGACAGGCATGGCTGTTTGGCTCAAACCCCCACTTTTTGCTCATGAAAATACCTCACGTGATAAAAACGAAACTTTTTGGCGAAAAAAAACCAGGGTTTTGCTGAAGGAAAACATTTTTGTCCCGAAAAACTGAAAAAATGGGCCATTTTGGACCTCAAAACGAGGTTTTTCGCTGACGGCATGCCGGTTTGGCTCAAACCCCCACTTTTTGCTCATGAAAATACCTCACGTGATAAAAATGAAACTTTTTGGCGAAAAAAAACCCATTGTTTTGCTGAAGGAAAAAATTTTTGTCCCGAAAAACTGAAAAAATGGCCATTTTGGACCTCAAAACGAGGTTTTTCGCTGACGACATGGCTGTTTGGCTCAAACCCCCCACTTTTTGCTCATGAAAATACCTCACGTGATAAAAACGAAACTTTTTGGCGAAAAAAAAACCAGGGTTTTGCTGAAGAAAAACATTTTTGTCCCGAAAAACTGAAAAAATGGCCATTTTGGACCTCAAAACGAGGTTTTTCGCTGACGGCATGGCTGTTTGGCTCAAACCCCCACTTTTTGCTCATGAAAATACCTGACGTGATAAAAACGAAACTTTTTGGCGAAAAAAAAACCAGGGTTTTGCTGAAGGAAAAACATTTTTTGTCCCGAAAAACTGAAAAAATGGCCATTTTGGACCTCAAAACGAGGTTTTTCGCTGACGGCAATGGCTGTTTGGCTCAAACCCCCCACTTTTTGCTCATGAAAATACCTGACGTGATAAAAACGAAACTTTTTCGCGAAAAAAAACCTGGGTTTTGCTGAAGGAAAAAATTTTTGTCCCGAAAAACTGAAAAAAATGGCCATTTTGGACCTCAAAAACGAGGTTTTTCGCTGACGGCATGCCGGTTTGGCTCAAACCCCCCACTTTTTGCTCATGAAAATACCTCACGTGATAAAAATGAAACTTTTTGGCGAAAAAAACCCATTGTTTTGCTGAAGGAAAAAATTTTTGTCCCGAAAAACTGAAAAAATGGCCATTTTGGACCTCAAAACGAGGTTTTTCCGCCGACGGCATGGCTGTTTGGCTCAAACCCGCACTTTTTGCTCATGAAAATACCTCACGTGATAAAAACGAAACTTTTTCGCGAAAAAAAACCTGGGCTTTGCTGAAGGAAAAAATTTTTGTCCCGAAAAACTGAAAAAATGGCCATTTTGGACCTCAAAACGAGGTTTTTCGCCGACGGCATGGCTGTTTGGCTCAAACCCCCACTTTTTGCTCATGAAAATACCTCACGTGATAAAAACGAAACTTTTTGGCGAAAAAAAAACCTGGGTTTTGCTGAAGGAAAAAATGTTTGTCCCGAAAAACTGAAAAAATGGCCATTTTGGACCTCAAAACGAGGTTTTTCGCTGACGGCATGGCTGTTTGGCTCAAACCCCCACTTTTTACTCATGAAAATACCTCACGTGATAAAAACGAAACTTTTTGGCGAAAAAAAACCAGGGTTTTGCTGAAGGAAAACATTTTTGTCCCGAAAAACTGAAAAAATGGCCATTTTGGACCTCAAAACGAGGTTTTTCGCTGACGGCATGGCTGTTTGGCTCAAACCCCCACTTTTTGCTCATGAAAATACCTCACGTGATAAAAACGAAACTTTTTCGCGAAAAAAAACCTGGGCTTTGCTGAAGGAAAACATTTTTGTCCCGAAAAACTGAAAAAATGGCCATTTTGGACCTCAAAACGAGGTTTTTCGCTGACGGCATGGCTGTTTGGCTCAAACCCCCACTTTTTGCTCATGAAAATACCTCACGTGATAAAAACGAAACTTTTTGGCGAAAAAAAAACCAGGGTTTTGCTGAAGGAAAACATTTTTGTCCCGAAAAACTGAAAAAATGGCCATTTTGGACCTTAAAACGAGGTTTTTCGCTGACGGCATGGCTGTTTGGCTCAAACCCCCACTTTTTGCTCATGAAAATACCTCACGTGATAAAAATGAAACTTTTTGGCGAAAAAAAAACCAGGGTTTTGCTGAAGGAAAAAATTTTTGTCCCGAAAAACTGAAAAAATGGCCATTTTGGACCTCAAAACGAGGTTTTTCGCTGACGGCATGGCGGTTTTGCTCAAACTGAAACCCCCACTTTTTACTCATGAAAATACCTCACGTGATAAAAACGAAACTTTTTGGCAAAAAAAAAAACAGGGTTTTGCTGAAGGAAAACATTTTTGTCCCGAAAAACTGAAAAAATGGCATTTTGGACCTCAAAACGAGGTTTTTCGCTGACGGCATGGCTGTTTGGCTCAAACCCCCACTTTTTGCTTATGAAAATACCTCACGTGATAAAAACGAAACTTTTTGGCGAAAAAAAGTTGGCTCTGAAAACGACGTTTTTCGCTGACGGGATGACTTTTTTGCTGAGATCACCACATTTTTGCTCCTGAAAAGACCTCATGTGATAAAAACACGACTTTTTGGCGAAAAAAGATCAGCGTTTTAGTGAGAAAATGTGCTTTTTGTTCAAAAAGGTGTTTTTTTGCTGAGAAAATTTGAATTTTGCTGAGAGTTTTCTTTCGCTCAAAACACGACGTTTTCACTGCTAAAAGCACATTTTGGGCGAGAAAAGCACACTTTGGGTAACCAAAACACTTTTTTGCTGGGGGAAAGAAATGCTTTTTGGCCCAAAAAACTGGAAAAAAAGCCATTTTGGCTCTCAAAACGACGTTTTTGGCTGACGGGATCGGACTTTTTTGCTGAAATCACCACATTTTTGCTCCTGAAAAGACCTCATGTGATAAAAACACGACTTTTTGGCGAAAAAAGATCAGCTTTTTAGTGAGAAAAGGTACTTTTTGTTCAAAAAGGTGTTTTTTTGCTGAGAAAATTTGAATTTTGCTGAGAATTTTCTTTTGCTCAAAACACGTTTTAACTGCTAAAAGCACATTTTGGGCGAGAAAAGCACATTTTGGGTGACCAAAACACTGTTTTGCTTAAAAAAAAGCTTTTTGGCCCAAAAAAACCTGAAAAAAGGCCATTTTGGCTCTCAAAACGACGTTTTACAATATATATACATTTGTTCCTGACCTACAAATTGCTTTTTAACGATGTTTTTTCTTGTCCCATGGTTTTTCACCTTATCTACCTTTTGCGATATTATGGAATTCGCCATTTTCCGGTATTTGAACGAGCTTGTTTTCGATCACAATTTGAAGTGCCCACAAATATTTTTCATGTTCTCAGTAGATCAAAAAAAAAAAAAAAAAAAAAAATCTCCAGCAAGGTTACGATCCTTAAAAAACATAATATCGTGCTACATCAGATACGGCAAAAAGAAATATCGAGCGACCTTATAAGTTCGATTTTAATATCAGTCACTTTTTTTGAACCAAATGGAATATAATATTCGACTTTTGAGGGAAGTATAATGCCTCTCAAACCGCTGGAAATCGCATTTCCGAGAATCAGAATTCCAAAAATGTGCAGGGGGAGTTGCTCCAGCCTACGAAAACTCAACATCTCTCTGGATTTTTGGTATTCTGTTGACGAACTCGCAATATTGAAACTTTAAGGCAGACAGTCGAGATATGTAAGTATGCAATCGAATATTCGACTTTTGAAGTAAGTTTTATGCCTCTCAAACCGCTGGAAATCGCATTTCCGAGTCTGAATTTCCCCCTTCTTGCTCCAGCCTACGAAAACTGTGCATTTGTCTGGATTTTTGGTATTCCGTTGACCAACTTGTATTCGAAGATTTAGGAACGGACAGTCGAGATATGTAACTATGCAATCGTTGGTAGTAATGTCTGATATTACTATACTTGCTATTTTGTGGATAAAGACTGTCAATGAAAAAATGAACATACAATTTGTATTTATATGCTATTCAAAAAAATGAATGGAAAAAAAATATGCAAGCACTTGGCACAGTAAAAAAATATCGTGCAACACTTGAGGGCAGAAAAAAAATCGAGCAAACTTAGAATTGGACCACCCCCCCCCCCCCCCCCCCCATCAAATATCAAATGGTTCGTCCCTTATTGCCCGCTGAGAGCCGTTGCCAGAGGATCATCGAAACTTGTTCACGTTCACGTGATACCTTTTCACCCAATCAGAGAACGAGAAAAATGGACTTTGACACTCGGTATATGACAATGGACTTCTGCTAACTTGCATTACAGTATGAAAACCATCATGGGGTCTATCGTGAATATAACCATTTATTTATTTTTTTAAGTGGGGAGAACCAAGGGTTAGGGTTAGAGCACTCGTGTGTTTGGAATCCTATGACGTACTTGGTTAACCCGTACACGACAATACTACCGAGATAAGGTATTTGTATTAGAGTAAAAAGCTTTATTTTACCAAACTTAATAGCCATGCAGCACATGTCCTTCAAGACTGATAACTTCAAAAATGTTCTTGTAGTAATACCGGACTCTACTACGACAACAACTTCACCAAGACTTGAGTGATAGATAAAGCTTTCCCTTAATGGTTTTTTGTTCAGGCTGAATCTTTTTTAATATTGCAGCTATCAGTTGAACCGTTTGCTCATTTGTCAACCTGGTTTTCTTGCGATTGAACTTCTGTAGTAAATCCTTGGTTGTCATTGGCTTACGTGCGAGGTATCTTCGAACTGAATCTTCAGTTATTGAGTTGCCGTTGTCAGCGGGTGTCGGTGTATTAGAGGCTGATCCAGACAGCGAACTCGGCCCAGGGGAAACGCGAGCTTTCTTGGATGAGGGGCTATCACTAATGGCAATGAATCCTGTTTTAGCAGGTTCTGATGCAGGTCGCTTCTTACCTTTACCGGCTAAAATTGAAAACAAACTGACCGTTAACTAATACCAATCATATAAAATATTTTTTGGATAGCATTGAAAAAGAGAAAGTTTGAAGTCAGAGGTAACAGAGCCGCACAAGATCAGACGCTGTCTACAAGGTAAACCAGAATAAATTAACTGTAGAGTTAAAGGAATTGACGTATTTGTTTTCCAGACGTTTTGAGGCTGCTGCCTCTTTATCCGTATCTACAACTGTAAAAGATGTGCACGTGCTGATATTTAAAAAAAAAATGCTTAACTTAGGGCCCTATGGCGGAAAATAAGTTGTGCCTCTCTTTTGCGTCTGGGTCTTGTGTCCCAATTGTCCAGAGCAAATAACTGACAACAGCATGTCATTGACAGTGTCCGTGTGATAGAAAGTGTAAAATGTAAAAAAAAAAAAGGAAAGAAAAGAAAAAAAAAAGAAAGAAAGAAAAAGAATTACATTTTACAATTATCACTGCCCGTAAGGGGTTCTTCCGTGAGGTTGGCTTAATAAATCAATTGAAAATGAAGACTACTAATGAAAACATAAAGTGTTTTTAGAAATCCCAACTGGCAAGGAGGCAACCAGTTGGCTATTAAAAACAAGGTCGCCGGAAAACTGAATTTGAACTAATCAGAAATCAGGAAAAATACAGACACAGCTAATTGACCATTTCACGGTTGCCGTCCTCAACCTCAGCCTCGATAGTGTGTAATATATTCTTTAGAATTTGACTACAGCTCACGGTAATTTAAGGAATGTACACATTATTTAACAATTAGTCCTCGAGTCCGAATGGTCTACGAGTCAATAGCCCATGAGGCCGAAGGCCGAATGGGCTATTGACTCGTAGGCCATGAGGGCGAGAGGTCTAATTGTTTTAGTAAAAACCTACTAAAAGGTCCAATAAAATGTATACTTTTATGGCAAAATATTGTAAAGCCCGTGTGGAATTTGAGGTGGTGAGTATAGGAGTCCTTAATATATCCTGATACCCTAAAGCACCTAGAAAAGCTTTAAATGTACAAAGACTTAGAAATACAATTTAGTAAAGCTTTCCAGCCCAAAAGATGTCTTAAGTTCACGTTAAAAATCGTTAAAAATGAACTGTCTTCTAACTCTTATTGGCAGCTTGTTCCATCACGAGACAATGCATTAGAAAAAGCCCTGTCCCAATAAGACTTCAAATTTGAGCAGTTTTGCTCTACAAGTAACTTAGCTTATTAGTGGTAGAACATAAAACATTTTAAGTTAAGGATAAATACTAGTTATACAATGGTTTCGAGTGGAATACCGTGGAATATCCCACGAGTCACTTGTAGTTTCTAGTATACACACGAACCATCAGGCGAGTTTGTATACAAAGAAGATACAAGTGACGAGTGGGATATTCACGGTATGCCACGAGAAACCATTGTATAACCATTTTATCCCACACCATAGAAAATAGAAATGCGTAGATTCAACGCGCATTGCATGATGGACAAGAAGAGTGAAATACCGACGTATATACAACGGCTTTCCTGCTTTCTGATTGGCTGTATTTTCCAGGGTGTGGGATAAAATAATGTACGTACTAGGGGTTGCAGGTCTGCCGTCTAGTTTCTTAGCTGCTGCAGCAACAGTAGACACGGCGGGCTGGTTTTCAAGGCCTGTAGTTGGGGTTGAAGATCTACTACTGGACGAGGTACTTGAGCTGCTTCCATTCTTCTTTTTGCCTTTCTTTTTCTCTGTGCATGGCATTAAATAACAAGCAATTAAGGACGTTCGCGAAGTAAATTTTCAATATACATTTTTCCAAAATGGTTATATTCATGGATATATGGATACAACTCAAACAAAGAATCTTATTCTCAAGAGAATGACACGTGGTTTGAAATGGGCAACATTACACCCAAGCCGATGAGGTGTATTTATCAACGTGGGATAAGGTTGCACTTTGTATCCGAATGAATGAATGAATGAATGAATGGATGAATGAAAGAATGAATGAACGAACGAACGAACGAACGAACGAACGAATGAATGGATGAATGAATGGATGGATGAATGGATGAATGAATGGATGGATGAATGGATGAATGAATGGATGGATGAATGAATGAATGGATGGATGGATGGATGGATGGATGGATGGATGGATGGATGGATGGATGGATGGATGGATGGATGGATGGATGGATGGATGGATGGATGGATGGATGGATGGATGGATGGATGGATGGATGGATGGATGGATGGATGGATGGATGGATGGATGGATGGATGGATGGATGGATGGATGGATGGATGGATGGATGGATGGATTAATTTCTCAAGTTATAATGGGACTTAAAATTAAGATGCTTGAAATAATAAAAAATATCTATATATTGAACCATTTAAGGGAACCCGACTTTCTCTTGTTTGAATGATTTGCGGTAACTTTGCTCTCTTGGTTTTATGAACGGTTTTGTGTGGTTTAGGATCGACTATTCAATATAAGGCTTTTAGTTGCCACGAAACTAGTCCACCTGATGTGGCTGTACAAGTAATACGCTATATTTGATTAAAAACGTGACTACATTACCTTGTAGAAACAGTGCAGAAGTACCCTTAACTTCATCACCCTCCGGGTCCTCGTCCTCTTCCCCCGATGACCCCTCCTCCCCTCGGTCCTTTTGTAACATCTTTTTAATATCCTTTCCAGCGTTTGTAAGCTCGTCATCTTCCTCGCTTTCGCTTTCACTCGACTCAGCATTCAAGTCATCTTTTGTATCGGGTTTTGAAGAGTCGACCTTGATATCTTCTAATGATTGAATAAGAATGATAAATGAATTTTTCAAAATTCAAAAGTTTTATACTCATATAAACTTTACATTCTCACTAACTCAACTTATGATTCAACGGCAGTAATTGGCTAATATTTTTTCTCAGATCAGCTGGTTAGGTATGATGGTTGCAAGTTGGGCGGTGGAGTGTGGCCCTGTTGTCATGGTTACCTCGGCTGGAGGGGTGGTCACGTGCAACCAGTCCTCGCACCTTAGCCTGCGTAGCAGGCCCTCATGAGGGAATTTGAGGTTCTCCTCCCCGAATCCAATATGCCCGCAGTATCGGCAAAAAGGTGTATTCATCGATAATTATAAGTAATAGCATGACTTGAGGGTGATTAGTGATTAAATGTCCCCGAAAGCCGAGGGAGGTTTTGTTGAAGTCCCGACGCCGAAGGCGGAGGGACTTTAACTAAACCTCCCGAGGCTTGAGGGGACATTTAATCACTAATCACCCGAAATTTCATGCTATTAGTTTGTAATATTATGATTACCGAGAAATAAAACTGCTCTTAGGAAATATGTTTGCTTTCGTACGATGCATAAATTAGAAAATTTTACAAAGCTGTTGATATGCGGCATACTTAAGGGAATTCGCCTTTGTTAAATGCGACAATGGCGAATTGAACCAGCATTCATTCATTCGTGCTGCTTTATTCTAATTCACTTTGGTTGGCCTAGAGCGGTATTAATGAAGTGTTTTGAAACCGTCTTGATTACGTCACAAATAGTAAGAAAAATTCTCGGCTAGTCAACGTATGTGCAAAGATTATTCAAATGGATCCCACAAGTGCTGGGGTGTTCAATAGTGTGTAGTCCAGAGTCATTACGCAAAATTTCGATTGGGTCAATGCGACCCAGCCATGGTCCCGGTGATTGTCATATGAGGGACCATGCCTCATGGATAGTGATGAGGGATATTTAGACTAAATATCCCTCATGATTATATTCATGAGGGATATTTAGTCTAAATATCCCTCATGATTATATTCATGAGGGATATTTAGTCTAAATATCCCTCATGATTATATTCATGAGGGATATTTAGTCTAAATTTCCCTCATGATTATATTTAGTCTAAATATCCCTCATCACTATTCATCCAGGGGGATGTTAGACCTTAAACATCCCTCTGGAAACAATGGATCCCGAGGTGATCATGATATTATACATGTAATAATAATAAATCTTTATTGAGGATACCATCACAATTAGTGGTTTACAGAAGTGTACTCAATAGAAAGTTTTTTCGCATTTTCATAACTACGCGACCAATGATTTAATGATTTATATAGCGCCCTTTCTATATGGATATAATCAAAGGCGCTTTCCAATCATGAGAAGTGGTTAGTATGAAGTATAGGCACTGAGGGTGGTCGCTGCCAGGTATCCCTCTGATATTGGTTAACGATGGAAGTGTGGAGAGATGTGACCGCCATTTAAAGTGGTCATCCGAGCCACTTGAAAGTCTAACCGTTTGTAGATTTAATTACAAAGGCAGGCAGCACTTTCTCCTCAATTATTTTAAGACCCCGAGTGTTTGTGCGGCCGGAACTCGAACCACGACCTCCCGCACAAAAGTCCGGTGCTCAACCAACTGAGCCAATCGGGAAGCGGGTCAACACAGCCCAAGACGTCTGGTTTTTGGGCTGAGGTCGATCAAAAAATTACTGACTAGCTCAGACCATTGAAAATTTGACTGACGGAAGCCAGAAAACCCACACGACTCTGATTATAGCTAGTCGTCTGGGTCACGTAAATAAATAAATGCAAACACTTGTATATAAACACTTATTGGGAATAAACAAACTCTCGAAGCAATCTTTACTACCTGATGATGATGATGAGTCTGACATGTAATCAACTTCTTTAGAATCAAAATATCCATCTTCCTCAGACGATGCGTCACTTTCTTCATCTGATCCTTTCTTTTGCTTTGCTTCACCTTTCTTCTTGCTCCTATTCTTTTTCTTCTGGTTTACCTCTTTATCTATGGGGTACATAATTTACAAGTTCAACCACAGGGAGCCCAATTTAGATAAATAAAAGTATACGATAAACATGGTATGCGTATGATGATGGAATGAAATGTGTAGGTGTCTGATCGTACCATACTGTGAAATACTCAGAAAAAAATCACTTCCCATTTGGGGCTCAGAATGTTTTCTGAGTATTTCACAGTATGGTACGATCATATACACATTTCAAATAAAAGAAAAAGGAAAATAAAGGAAAACTAGTTTCTAGTATCTAGTTTCCCCAGCGTAAGTGTGTGTGATGTGGGTCAGGCGGGGACTTTGGGAATTTAACCAAAGAGAATTACACAGCGTCCTTTTTTCCACTGAATTCGAATTGGAATTTGGAAGTTGATTTTTGCGGAGGGAGGAAAACTGGAGAAAAAGCCCGATTCACACCAACTAACCTTGGTATTTATTAATTTATCTATCGCATTTCCTTCGTCATTTGGCTGCCATCTTTATACAGGGGTAAAACTACATCCCCAAAGTAGTTTAGTCAAAGAAGGTTCGAAAGTTATTTCAACTAAACAACCTTTAAACATTTATAGGTATAGCATTTTGGATGATGTGATGCCATGGCTACCATGCAGGGAATTTTTTTAATTTTTAAGATGGGACTTTTTTGGATTTTGTGTTTCAGCATCCAAACTCATAATGTACTTAAATAAAGATGAAATCTAGGATATTGCTGTCCTACCCTGAGCTTTGAATCTTTTATCTCTTCCTGGTTCAACATCATTATCGTCGTCGTCATCATCAGAATTGGACATTTTTAAATCGTCATCATCATAAATTGTCTGCGAAAACAAAGACCGAACTCAGAGAGATCTACATGTATTGGAAGAAAGATTAAATATCGATTAGTAGAGAGAGCGAGGGAAAGAAAACAATAATTCTAATGTTCAATACTTTGTCCACGACCCGGGGGGGGGGGGGGGGGGGTACTTCGGGTCGTTTCACACGGGGATGCTCCGCCAGGACTCTCGACCCCTTACCCTTTGATATACAAAATTTCAGCAAAAAGTTACCCCTTTTATATACTTTTTTGCCTGAAAAGGAAGGTACCCCTTTCACATACTTTTGAAGTAAAGCTACCCATTTTTATGCCAAAATTCACAAATTCCCACCCCTTTTCTATACTTACGGCCTGAAAAACGTACCCCTTTCGGGCGGAGCATCCCCGTATAGTCAATTATAGGGAGTACCCCCCCCCCCCCCGGGATCCAAGACTCTCTGATAGTGCAAATCTCTGACAAGATTCTTTTATATTACCATATTTCGGGGTGCTTTTATTCCACCTTTTTCCTTTTCTAATTCTTCATCCTCCTCATTATTCTGAAGCCTCTTCTTGACCATCAAAGAAAAGAAGTTAACAGTCTTGTCACGCCTGAGGAATTCTTCTTCGGCTTCATCTGTTGTTAATGTTCTGTATCTTATGTTTGGAGTGAAGTTGTACCATGACGTCACAGGTACTGCTTCAAATGCTCCATCAGGGCACTGAGTCAAGATGTAATAGTTTGAATTTTCATTGATCCCTGCTTCTTTTCTTCCTGAGTACCTAACAAGAGATTTTTACATGTATTTATCTTCCTATTCATAGGTAACCAAGAAAAGTTGTTCATCACTCCATTGACGAGTTTTATATTTTGAGGGACTGGGTACGAGTCCCTAAATAGACCATTTTCGAGATGTGCGAGCGCTTTCAAAAACATCGCAGGCGCGTACATGATCTCGAGGCATTTTCGGGCAGAGTCAATAGCGCGCGTGATCTTGCCCGAAAATGCCTCTTTTTCATGTCTGCGCTTGCGATATTTTAGAAAGCGCTCGCGCATCTCGAAAATGGTCTATTGTGATGATGACAACACAAAACTCACAGAGCCAAGAACATATCGAGCTTTATAAAATCCCGAAGTTTGGTGTTAATCAGATCAATATTGAACGACTTCCAAACGTTCAAAAATGCTAAAATTTACAAACCAGCTGATCTGAAATAGTGGCGTAGAAATGACGTCACTGCAAAACTGAGGTATCATGAAGCCTGCGAAAATCGAGTTACAAAAATCTATATCTCAGATAAATCTTGATTTTCAGGAGAGGTTATTGCTATTTTGTATAAGATTAGTATGATATTCATCATTTAATTGGAAAATAAAATAAAGAATTAACAGTTTCCGGAGTCTTCTGGCTGCTAAGGAAGACGACAGGAAGACACCCCAGTTTTGCAAATTTTCTCCGTTTCGATTGGCTAATAGTTTTTCTCAGGTCAGCTGGAAATGTATGGTGTCCAGACATTTTGTCTGGACACCATGCAATTCTTTGTATTTTTGAATGGCTGTAAGTTCATAAATATTGATCCGATTAACACCGATGTATAGCTCCATGTACTCTTTGTGTCTCGTACCCAGGCCCTCACGATATGAAACTCGGCGTTGGTTCAAATTTCAGAATCAGAAGAAGTAAAGGTTTTCTAAAATTGTGGCAAAAGTAAGTACCATGTCATGAAATGTGTACATAACAAAAGTATTATTCTACAGGTCATATTTAGAGATATCATTTCTAGGAAAACCAGACAAATAATTTTCATTTATAATTCCAGCTTCTGTTAAATTGTAGGGCAGCCACAGCAACAAACAAACAAACAAACAAACAAACAAACAGACAGACAAACAAACAGACAGACAAACAGACAGACAGACAGACAAAACAAATAGTTTACCTCTTTCCCCCTTTCCCACCAATTTTAAGGTTCCAAGGAGCCGCATCAGGATTTTCCACTTTCTTTGCATACCCCCTTCGTTTCTTCCTTGCTTCTTCTCTCCTTTCTCTTCCATATTCACTGCCTGCTCCACTTTTTGGCATGGATTCTTCTTCTTTTTCCTCAACTGAAGAAGTAGGTCTATTCATCGATGCCTTTAGAATTAATTACAATATTCAACATCAATGTAGAAATTATTAAAAAAATGATAGAATTTGACGTTTTGTTTCTTTTAAGTTTGTTCTTAAAGTGATAAACCAAATAGAAGGAAAGAAGAAGGAAGAAGAAGAAG
Organism: Anthopleura sola; assembly: GCA_023349425.1. NCBI lineage: Eukaryota > Metazoa > Cnidaria > Anthozoa > Actiniaria > Actiniidae > Anthopleura > Anthopleura sola. Next base: position 17,362 of record JALHLI010000092.1, read on the forward strand.
GAAAGGTAGGAGGACAAAGGTAGGAGGACAAAGATAGGAGGACAAAGATAGGAGGACAAAGATAGGAGGACAAAGGTAGGAGGACAAAGGTAGGAGGACAAAGATAGGAGGACAAAGGTAGGAGGACAAAGGTAGGAGGACAAAGGTAGGAGGACAAAGATAGGAGGACAAAGATAGGAGGACAAAGGTAGGAGGACAGAGGTAGGAGGACAGAGGTAGGAGGACAAAGGTAGGAGGACAAAGGTAGGAGGACAAAGGTAGGAGGACAAAGGTACGAGGACAAAGGTACGAGGACAAAGATAGGAGGACAAAGGTAGGAGGACAAAGGTAGGAGGACAAAGTTAGGAGGACAAAGGTAGGAGGACAAAGGTAGGAGGACAAAGGTAGGAGGACAAAGGTAGGAGAACAAAGGTAGGAGGACAAAGGTAGGAGGACAAAGATAGGAGGACAAAGATAGGAGGACAGAGGTAGGAGGACAGAGGTAGGAGGACAAAGATAGGAGGACAAAGGTATGAGGACAAAGGTAGGAGGACAAAGGTAGGAGGACAAAGGTAGGAGGACAAAGGTAGGAAGGCAAAGGTAGGAGTACAAAGGTAGGAGAACAAAGGTAGGAGGAAAAAGGTAGGAGGACAAAGGTAGGAGGACAAAGGTAGGAGGACAAAGGTAGGAGGACAAAGGTAGGAGGACAAAGGTAGGAGGACAAAGGTAGGAGGAAAAAGGTAGGAGGAAAAAGGTAGGAGGAAAAAGGTAGGAGGACAAAGGTAGGAGGACAAAGTAGGAGGACAAAGGTAGGAGGACAAAGGTAGGAGGAGAAAAATTGTAGAAGAATGAGGAAAGAAGGATAAAGGACCAAGAATGAAGGAAGAAGAACCAAGGAAGGAGGACAAAGGAAGGGGAACAAGAAAGGGGGACCAAGGAAGGTGGATTAAGGAAGGACAACAAAGGAAGGAGATGAAATGAATGAGGAATAACGATGGAAAACAAAAGGAGGAAGAGAAGAAAGGTGAATGAACAAGAAGAATCCAACCTTTGTTATGTTGGAAAGATCAGGCTTTGACCCTGATTGAAAGCGCATCATGTAGTATTTCTTGGCTAAATTCCTAAAAAAAAATCAAACATTATTAATCAGTGAAAGGATAATAATCCATTTGAACTCAAACTGAATTGCACGTTATACAGCTATATTATGAAAATATTTAACAAACTGTAACAAAACTAAACACTCAAGCAACATTTTGTTCAAATTAAGAATAACAAAATGATGAAAAGAAAATCATAATCGTTGAGAATAGACCATTTTCGAGCTGAGTGAGCACTTTCAAGAATATCACAGAGCCAGACATGATCTCGAGGCATTTTTGGGCAGCGTCAATAGCTCGCGTGATCTTGCCCAAATATGCCTCTTTTTCATGTCTGCACCTGCAATATTTTTGAAAGCACTTGCACATCCTGAAAATGGTCTATTCATGAGCTTAGAGCCAGAATCATTTGAATTTCTAGAGTCTCAAATTCTAATAGGATTCAATTAAATTATACTTCTTGAAATTTGGGAAATAAAGATAGCACATATTGTAAATGTCACATATCACCATAATCATTCTAAGTGATAGATAAAACATGAGCGGGAGACCTTTATGGGGATTTAAAATGGCAAGTTGCATGTGAGTCTTTTAGCTCCATAAAGGTCGGACGCGAATGTTTTATCTCACTTACCAAAGGTTTAGGATTAGTTAGGTCATGTGTTACTTAAATTTTACTTAAATTTTCAAGATAAGAGCACTTTTCATCAAGAAAATCTTAGTTAAAGTTGTATGCAAGTCAGGACGAATCTCTTGCCGATTTAAAAACTCAGTCATTGTTGTGATTTTCAATTGTGTTTAGCCTTATGAATATTAATGAATTTGATAAGTGCTCATACAGATTGTCTGCTCGTGTTGGCAACCATCTGAAGCCAGGGTTTAGGTTTAGGGTAGTAATATGAACAATATCTTTTCAAGATTTAAATTCAAGATTTACAAACTTGGACAAAGTAGTTTTCACCTGATTTTTCAAACTTTGCTACTTTGGCAAAATAGTTTTAGGACTCCAAGAGTACCGTTTTCAAAACACCATTCTAGTTGGAAGGTGTTTTTATGTTTAATACATTTGACCAAGAGAGCATAAATAAGAGAAGAAAACTTCCTAATACCGTGCACACCATGAAAATTCCAGGTTGGGCTATTTTTAGCATGCAAAGTTGTTTGGTTTTTAATTTTTTGATGATGCTGACGCGTGCACTCTCGCTCAAAACAACATACTTTTTAGATAAAGCAAAAAGATCAGGATTGTCCAAGTTCTGTTCTCTGATAAAACATGACTAAGGCTGTTGAACACTCAAAAAGATTTGAAATTTACGTTTTTCCCAAAACATTTTTACATGCTTTTCCTACGTCCTGGTTTGGATGAAGCACACAATTTTTGACACAAAGGAGTAGGGTATGGCGAAAATTGTTTTCACACTGATGCTAAAAATAGTTCAACCTGGAATTGACATGGTGTGTGCGGTATTAATAAGTTTTCCTTTTATGCTCTCTTGATTTGACAAATATTCTCTTCAGTTAATAAATGTAAGTTTACATGTTTGACAATGCCAAGAATCATCGAGAATTTCAAGTTGGTACTCAACAGTTATCTTTTGTGAAGAATCAAAATATCTGTCAAATCAAAATTTTGATTCTAAATTACGATCACAGTTCTGATGTGATTTTTAATGGCCTGCCCAGTGTTCAAGCACTTTTTTCTACCTGAAAACTATTGACAATTGAATCCAATACATTTTTAGTTTCAGAAAAGTCCAAAACTCTTAATCAGAGAGATATTTTATCTGTGATTTATCTTAATTTAAGCACTTGAGAAAGGATTTTCACAACAAAGTCTAGTGAAAGGCTGCAGGTTCTGATTAACATTGCTCTGAGCGATTACATGTAGTTGTTCACTCTAAATGGCTATCAAGACTTAAAAAAGTCAAATATTAATATATTAAATACTTAGAATGCATCTTGAATCCAGGCAAGGTATAGAAATGTTAGGGACCATTCATTAAAATTTACATTACAGGGCTCAAAATAATGGCCGGTCAACGGTCCATGTCTGGCCAAATTTGGTACTTGACTGGTCAAATACGGTTTTGAATGGACATAATGACCGGCCATATATGAAAAAATAAAATAAATATCATATGACTGGCCGTTATTTTAAGCCCTGCATTAATGGGGGCTGGTACACAATGGGCAATTCGAAGTGCAAGTATACTATAATTTGTTCAACCCCAACCCTCAAAAACAAGGAGGAAAACACATAGTTCCCTCTTTGGTTATCCCCTAAAAACATTGAACCCTCTTCATACCATTTATTATTTATCATTCAACAGGTCAAAAATATTTTTAAAAACTAGAAACAAATATGTATATATGTGGTACACATACAGTATTTCAGGCCATACAGCTGTATATGCAAAGCTTTCAATTGGTCCCCTAAACAATGAGTAATAAATAAATATGTCGTCATTATACCATGCATTCCCATACCTTGGTACTCTGACTTTATACTCAGTAAATGGTTCATTACTTGATGTCAATGACACTCCTGGTGATGGTGATGATCTACCAGATAGCTTTCCTTGTACCTTTAATTTAAGTAGATAGGGAATATCTTATTAATAACACTCTAACATTTGACTTATGGTCTATAATGTCAAGAATTCAATATTAACCCATTTGTCTTGTAGCAAGGACATTTGATACAAAAACCACCATATATGACCTACTGTAGCAGATAAAGAAATGGTTTACTTTGACATTTAAACCAAAGGTCAGCGGGATTTGTTCTTTATTTTTCACTTAATGCACAAATTTAACTCCAATAAAGTTGTTTGGGATTGTAATACAAAGTTAACGAACATTTTAGCAAATAATAAAATATATTTCCATACTGTAAAAGGATAGACGTGTTTGACTACAGTAAAAAAATGTCCTTGTTGTACAAGGGTAGCACTTAATTAATAGCCAGTGGCTAACAAACCTGTGGCTCTCATTCTATGATTCATTTGTACTGCATTAGCATATGGCATGGAAAAACCTTTATAACTTCAAGAAGCATCCCTCAAACTACATACATGTACATAAATTTTTTTGGCCACACAGCAGCTCTACTCATGTAGAATCTATACTGAGAATATTGTCAGATGTGTCATAGGCACTTTATTAAAGTAAAAGACTTTATATGTACTAAACAAATTGATGATTGATCTCAGATTACTTGCACAAGTCATATATACTTTTATTAAATAGATACTAGTGTTTTACTGAGAAAAATGTTACTCATATTCAGGGATCACGTTAATGCAGAAATCTTGCATTTTTATGCCCATTAGGTCCAGAAATTGCATTTTTGTAGTTTTGGTGCATCCCAAGACTCACTCAATTTACTTGTGTGAAGAGATCTTCATTCCTGAATATTCCTACCCACAAGAAAATTATTGGAACTCAAATTTGAGCAGTTACTACATGTAGGGTCCCAGGACCTGGATTAAAAAATCCTAGCACAATGAAGGGAGCACATTAAAATTTTGTTCGTGTTATTCATTTGTTTACCTAGTGCGGGAGTAATCTACAATTATTTAACAGGCATTCCTTATAGTACTTGGTTCAATTAGAAATTTTAATATATTTTTTAATTTTGACTCTCAGTCTTGAATTAGGGCAGTAAATAGAGCATGCATAGACATTAATTTCTGTCACATGATAAGTGCTAGTTAACTATTAATTACTTGGCAACACAGTGGCATCAATTGACAACTGGCACGTACATGGTAACTGATCAGACTTATGGATGGGAAGCTAAAGCAGATGCCTGCTAAGGCCTCTTAGGTAAGGTCCTGAAGACCCTTGGGTACTATTGTACAACTTGTCGTGAAGGAATCAGAAAGAAAATACAAAGGCATTTTATGATTGGGATACCATAGGTAACCAAGTAATTATAAGGATTTATATGGGAACCGAAGGCCCAAAATCTTCACTCGAATTTGTAAATATGAATTTTTTCGATTCCAAACCTTAAAGAAGCAACTTGATGGTCAAAGGTCTGGGATATAGCAGGATTTGTCCAATAAGTGTACTTCGACATGAATTTATAACCCAAAAGCAAAGATAAAATTGAATGAATAGGATATACTGTAGAATAGGATGTAAAAATCTGTAAGCTTGTAAGCTTACTTATCTTTCTTTTCCCGCAAGTAAAATCTTGCAACAAAGCAAAGATATGCCGGCCATCTATAACATTTTCTAGCGGGTTTCAAGGTCAAAACTAACCCTCTGGCGAGGATGGCGGTGGGTGTTGTGCTCGTGCCAAAAAGGTATCAGGTAAGGGAGAGTGATAAAAAAATAATTTGATCTAAATTAACTAAAGGTAGTATAAAGCTTACATATTTAAACTTCGTTATTTTGTTAGGTACACTTACTTGGTTTAATTGTCTTGGGTTGACAGGCCCCGGAGACGATGTTTTGTTAGAGTCCATGTCCAAAATTTTGAAGGAACGGTGATTATACTAGTTTTGATATCGAATTTTATGTGGAAAGGTGAAAAGTCGAAGGGAAAATAAAATGAATTTGAGTCGACTTGGCAGCCTGGCCGAAATGATTGACGACTTGGCAGCTAAGTTAGCCACAGGAAACCCAACTACTGATTTCGATAAACCAGAGTCCAGCCTGACTTCAACTCTGATCTACGGTGGACCTCAGGTAGACCTTTTTCGTTTTATTTCTTTCTCTCTCTTTTGATTTTCACTGCTAATATTCCTGTTGTGATTCTTTTTCTGAAGATAGACACATGGTTTTGAAACCGTTCAACAGCATAAGCTACCGCGTATGAGTTTCCAGGAAAACAACACTGATCTACGGTAGACCTCAGGTAGACCTTTTTTGTTTTATTTCTTTCTCTCTCTTTTGATTTTCACTGCTATATTCCTGTTGTGATTCTTCTACTGAAGATAGACACATGGTTTGAAAAGACGTTCAACAGCATAAGCTACTCCTATGAGTTTCTAGGAAAACAGCTGTGACTTTTCCATGAAATCCTTCATCGAAACAACGACATTCAAGCTAGCCTGCGTAGCGGCTACATTCAAGCTGATATTCGATCGCTAAAGGTACAAACAACATGTATTTTATTAAAGGGATTAACTTAATTTACGAAGGCAGAGTTCGTGACACTTCAGTGACGGTCATTGACGGTCACTGGAGTTGTATCGTAGAACGACTTAAGTTCGAGCCCGAGTCAAGTACGACTCACGAGTCATAAACAATTTTTTCCTAAATGTACCGAATAATTCTTTTCAAATTGAAGAACAAATTTGAGAAATTTTCATATCATTTTTCTATCAACGAGATTGGCACTAGAGCAAGACTAGCTAGGCGAAGGCTTTCCCTCCCCACACAGTCACCAGTCAAATTACTTAAAAGCAAATTCTCAGAATTATTCTTCGTTTTGAAAATAATAAATAAACTCTTGAAAAATTGTTTATGACTCGTGGTTGACTCGTGACTCGTACTTGAGTCTGGCTCGAACTTGACTCGTTCTACGGTACAGCCTAACTGCCGGCCTGAAACCCGAATTTAGAAAACATATTTTTTATAGATGCTTTCCTGGTTGCTGGTTGGCACGATAAATTCAGGTCTTCTTTTTTCTGTTTTCTTTTCTTTTGATATTCCTTTCCAGTTCTCTCTCTCTCCCCATTTTCAAAATTTCTCTTTGTCAATCGCAATTTTAATTGACTTCTTAAGGATGGTGCCTACAAATTGCGAACCATTTTTATGTCTTTTAAATTGTGTCTGTCTTTTCCCCCACGCATCTAAGCGAGATAATTAACGTTAAACACCAATGACGTAAGGATTATTTTAGGCGAGGGAATACTTCAACCTCTTTTTCATAGATTTTATCTAATTCTTGAATTTTTGCTTACATTTGCATCCAAAACCATTTTCAGGTTTCAACTTATTCAATCCGAAGAACAACAATTAATACGTATTTCCTGTGTAGAAGAAAGGATTTCATGAAGTAGATGGTATGTAAAAAGATTTTTTTTTTAGATTGAATAAACGGCTTTCATGAATCGGGCCATAAATGTTTTTTTTGGCAAACGTTTAAAAAATACAAGCTTAAGGTAAATAAACTTCTCAAAAACAAAAGACAGATTAATTAATGCAAAATATTCATTTTCTTTGCCAGTAATTGGGTTTTGCAAATGTTCTTGAATAATATTTTTTTATGTTTAATATGTTTATCGAGGAAGCAGTTATACGAATAGTCCAAAAGGTTCTTTACTGATGTCCCCAAATACTGGTTAAGGAAGGGCTGGGAGACAGGGACTGCTGTTTAACGTCTTTATCCGAGAAGACGTGAAGGTCTAACCATTTGCAAATGTTATTACAAAGGCAGCACTTTCTCCTCAGTTTATATCCTAAGACCCTGAGTGTTGGTCCGGCCGCCGGGGCTTGAAACCACAACTTCCCGCACGAAAGCTGAGGTCCTTTCGCTCCTCTTCCTAAATATATTTAACAATATTTAATAACAAGAGATACAGTATCTAAGTTATTACTAATATCTTTTAATACTTATATGTAAAAATTAGTTTAAAACTCTAGTTTTACATATTCATGCAGAAGTAAGAAGATAACAAGTTATAAATAAGTTTCACTTTTTTGCATTTTACAGTAATTCTTCTGTGCGGGTTTTTTTTTACAGTTAACCATGGCTTACAAGAATGGAAAGCCTTCAGATGACATTCTTGTGGTTTTAGCTAAAGAGATTCTTATGATATGGAAGAGGGTTGGAAGAGCAATCAAGCTAGACGAAACTGATCTGGATGAGATAGACATTGATGTTGAAGGTGTTTATGAAAAGTCATATCAGATGTTAAAAAGGTGGACTCAAAGTCAGGGACGTGATGCAACATATGAAGTACTTGCTAGAGCACTTCTACATCCAACAGTCAATCGCTATGATCTCGTAATGAGGTTTTGCATTACAGGTAAAATTAAATTAAAAATCTTCAATAATTTGGTCAACATATGTGTAAAAATGATTTGATTGCAAAGAGAGAAAGCTAGTTCAGTTTTGAGCGCTCAGCTGAATATTGCCGTTCGGAGCTTCAAAAAATTGTATAGAGCCACCTTAAAGCTGGTGTGAGTGGCTCAATCATAGACTAAGGCCCAGTTCAAACGTCGAGCTTTTCATGAGCCGAACTATATCATAAAAATGACTGTATCGTAAAATAAAATTCTATTTTTTATGATGGCATTACAAAATGGTCGTACCCTGGGCCCTCATTATAGGGCTATCAGCGCGTAGTCGGGACTTTCGAGTACGTGTCACCTTTAGGGGCGGATCCAGGATTTTGTTCAGGGAGGGTTGCAGGGCACAAAGTCAGCCCAGGGGGTGCAACCCTCAGATTCAAAGAAAGAAAACATTATTTCGTATTGGGTATCTTCAAAATAGGGGAACATAATTGCTCCGAGGGGGTTGCGCACACCCTGCACCCCTTCCCTGGATCCGCCCCTGACCCTCTAATAAGGCAGTTATCATTTTTCACACAAAAACGTAACAAATGAATAAACAAGTGATGTATATACAATTATTTTGTAATTCCATTTTAGGGGAAGAAACTGCTGTAAAAGAAGTTATGACTGGTATTCTTCATTTATCTGTAGATGAAGGTGAGCGAAGTGCAGACAGCACAATCTTTTTCATATTTCCTCAGTGGGATCCTAATTTAAATAAAAGTGCTAGAAGAAAATAGGATCTGGAAAATATATGGGCCAGATCGCTCATGGAAATATAAGTCATGTAGCTGAAACATATCAAATTCTATGATGTATTACATGTTAACTGTTGTCATCTTTCAAATTAGACAACACCATGCCTCAATCAGTAAAGCCAATCATGATCTTGCCTGGAAAACCATTCCATAAGACATACGAGCGTGGAAAGGAGTTGAAAATCTTGGATCAAATGTATACCAGTCTTGACACTGAAGGCTGTGCTGATGATGTGGTTATGGTGTATATAACTGGTCCTCCGGGGTCAGGAAAAAGCCAGTTATCACGATCATATGGCAATTGGTATGGTCAGCGGGAAGGCTCTAATGAATCAACAGTTGTGGTAACACTTCATGCAGAAACACCTGAATCGTTGTTGGAGTCCTACAAACGACTAGCAAGTGCAATGGACATCCAGATAAGAGATACAGCTAAGTATGATGAGATATGGCAGAAACTCAACGCTTACGCACTAGTTGTCAAAAGAGTCTTGAGAAATAGCAAACACTACAGTTTTAAGTGGCTTTTCATCGTCGATAATGTAGTGGCATCAAATCCTCTCAAAGAATTTTGGCCGTTGCCTGGTTACGGATGGGGTAGAGGACGTGTCCTTGTCACTACACAAGACTCTGAACTTGCGCCATCTGCGCATGAGCAAACAAGTACCTTATCCCTGAGCCAAGGAATGGACAAAGAAGATGCTATCAGTTTCTTGAGTTTGATATCTGAATTAGACCAAGACAAATTTACCAGCGAAGTTGCCGACATGCTAAATTATTATCCACTGTCCCTTGCTTGCGCAGCGGTTTTCGTTCGAGACATGCGCAAAGACAGACCTGCTGCCAACTTTTCTTGGGAAAACTACCTCTCTATTCTCGAGAAATATCAAGATCGTTTGACGTACTCCGAGTTTACTGAGCACAATATTTGTTATCCACGCTCCATGTTGACTGCAGCCTTTTGTTCTGCCAGTCGCATGGCTGAAAGCAGTTCAGTTCTCAAGTCTGCTTTTGAGTTCTTGTCGTTATGTACGCTTCAGCCAGTGCCGCTGGATCTCTTAAAAGAGGCAATCCTTTCTTCAAACGAACAACACGATCTTATCCCTGACTTGGTGAAAAAGGAAATTGCAAAGTGTTCTTTGTTAATTTACCCTCAAAATGGAGCCCGCGGGATTGAAGTGATAACCATGCATCAAGTCATTCGCACTGTGTTTGTTCAGCTGCGTATGGAATCTTGTCAAGTTGCTATGAAAATGGTGGAGCCTGGGACAACCATCGAACTACTCGATCATGAACACATTGATAATTTTTTACGGATTCTTTGTAACTACTACCACAGGTAAGCCATCAAACGTTTGTATGATACATTTATGGCATCAGTCAATCACCCTATTCTCTATAATCAAAAAACTGAATGCAACGGCCTCTTATAGATTTTTTGAACCTCGATCTGATGAAACACGGGCACTGGATATTGGAGTTATTACGTCACACTACACGGTATTTGGCGTCTCATTCTATCACGTCACAACTTCAAGCTTTAGTTAGAGAAAATAGAATACTATCACAGCACACTTAATATAGGCCAGGCACGCAATTTGTTCTAGGTTATACGAAATATGTTGTGCTTAGCATATACAGCTTTAACCAACAACAGTATACAGCTATTTCAAAAAACGTTGAATACTGCATACTGCATACTGCATACTGCATACTGCATACTGCATACTGCATACTGCATACTGCATACTGCATACTGCATACTGCATACTGCATACTGCATACTGCATACTGAATACTGAATACCAAGACCGAAATGCATTTCGGGTCATGTAATCAGCATTGTCAAAAGTAAAATAAATAATAATTATTTATTTTGTTTTCAGTCTATTCCATCTGAAAAATATATACTAGCTACATATCGAGAGCAAATCGCTGCATATTTACTTTTTATTTCAAATTAATTAGACCCACAATGCTCTTTGGTCTTGGAATGCACTATAGACCCCTTGCACGTGACGTCAGAACAGCTCAATTTCGAGGGCAAAACAAAAGAATTTTAATCTCCTGAGAATTGGAACCTATTGTTTTGCCCTCCAAATAGAGCTGCATTTCGACTTGCTGCAAGGTGTCTATGTAGTATTCAGTATTCAACGTTATTTGAAATAGCTGTATATTTGATCAATATTCTGTAGGTTCCGTAGCAGTGACAACCAAGCTATCTCAACAAGAATTCTTCTGAGCCCTCACCTTCAAGCATGCATCGATATGGCAAAAACACATGCACCCGAAGTGTTTATTGATACGTCTGTCTGTCTCGCGGATAGTCTTATTCATGCAGTAGGAGGCACAGACTACCATCGAGTTCAAATCCTTGAACTCGCCCATAAGGCGCAGAAAAGACTTGGGCTTAAAAATTTTTGCGCTTGTCGATTGTTGACGGATCTTGGCTACACTTACCGAGAGGCAGGAAAATTAGACAAGGTGATTCCTGTGCTGGAAGAGGCAAATACTATCGTACAACAGTTTCAAGGTATTTGAATTTTACTGATTTTACAGACAAAACAGCTCAAGGTATACGTGCCCCCCTATAGATTACAATAATTATTTCATTATTCGAATATTTAGCAATTATTCGCCGAAGGCGAAGTGATTATCGATGAATATTTACCGAGCGGCGAGTCTTCGAGCTGCGAGGTAAATATTCATCGATAATCACTGAGCCTGAGGTGAATAATTGTTTTAGTATAAATAAAAAGGTGATTATTTCAAAAAAGAAAGAAAGAAACAACATTGAAAGTGAAAATATTTTACTTTTTAAAAGCGCGACGGTCACGCTGACAGCCATTTTGTCCGAAAAGGTGATTATCGGCTGATAATCCGAGATAGAAAACCAATCAGAGCGCGCGATTTTGTATAATCACCTTTGTATTTATACTAATAAGGATTATTAATTCACTCTGAGTTTTCATTAAAAAATCAGAAGACTCCAAACTTCATATTAATTCATTCATTTCAAAGCTAAAATTCTAAGGAATAACTTTTCTTTCATTCTTTCATTCTTTTTTCATTCTTTCTTTCTTTCATTCATTCATTCATTCTTTCATTCATTCTTTCTTTCATTCATTCTTTCTTTCATTCTTTCATTCTTTCATTCTTTCATTCTTTCATTCTTTCATTCTTTCATTCTTTCATTCTTTCATTCTTTCATTCTTTCATTCTTTCATTCTTTCATTCTTTCATTCTTTCATTCTTTCATTCTTTCATTCTTTCATTCTTTCATTCTTTCATTCTTTCATTCTTTCATTCTTTCATTCTTTCATTCTTTCATTCTTTCATTCTTTCATTCTTTCATTCTTTCATTCTTTCATTCTTTCATTCTTTCATGCTTTCATTCTTTCATTCTTTCATTCTTTCATTCTTTCATTCTTTCATTCTTTCATTCTTTCTTTCTTTCCTTCTTTCATTCTTTCTTTCTTTCTTTCATTCATTCTTTCTTTCATTCTTTCTTTCTTTCTTTCTTTCTTTTCCTAAATTCCTCTCTTCCTATCATGCATGCATGACAATTAAGACAACTGTTTCCCATTTTCCTCCCTCCCAAACTTGTTTTCTCATTGCTCCCTCCCTTCGTCGATATTTCGCTTATTAATTCCCCCCAAAGTCTCTTTTCCTCTCTTTACCGGCTGTAATAATAATATCCAAGCTACTTCTTATTTTGTCTTTAGATGAAGAGGGCATGAAACAAAAATCTCAAATTCTAAATGTTCTTGGGTTTACATATCGGGAGAGTTATGAACTAGAACTTGCTGAGGCATACATGAGCATGTGTGTAGATGTAACGAAACAAGTCTACGGAAAGATACACGAAGAAGTTGTCGAAAGACTCTGTAACTATGGTATCATTCTGCATGATCGATGGCAAAATGAACGTGCTGTTGAAGTACTGGAAGAGGCTCGAACAATGGCCGAGTCACTCGGCAGTGATCTACCTATCTGTGCTCAGGTTAGCTATGCATATAAAATAGTTCCTATTGTTCTTGCCCATGTAAACAAGCTGTGACGTCATAGTGTTATAAGTCAATTCCTTTGGCACACAGCATTATTAGGTATGTTGCTAAGGGCGTAGCGCTTACAGTCCCCCATCCCCCCACCCCCCCCCCCCCCCCCCCCACACACACACACACAGTTTTTTCCCAGAAATGTAAAGCAGCTATGGAATTGAATATTCATTTTTTGTGGTCACGTGTTGTGCATAGCAAGCCTTGAAAACCTGTAGGCACAAAGTCACTTTTCAAGGCTTGCCGTACGAACCCTGAATAACGCTGTGTGCCCTAGTACCGTAATCAGTTATGTTATAGTTAATGATCCGACACAACTCAAGACCTTTCTTTATTGTGACTACAGATCTACGAAGTCAACCACACCCTGCAATATTTTAGTATTGCTGTCAGGATTTCAAGTCTGACTGCAGTATTAAAATTTTTGATTCTATAATTTTGTCAGTCTAAGATGTTGGTATGTTAATATAAGGAAAAGGAAAATCAATAAGTTTGATTAGAAATAGCAATCCTACTGATTCCCTGAATGTCGGGTTTGTTTTTACCCCAGGGGGGGGGGACTCCGGGGGCAAAGTATCGGGTATGCTCGTCGTATCTCTAAGGGGTAAAAATCAGCGATTTAGTATCTTTTAGGGTCTTAAATTTGAGGTTTAGCAAATCAGCACTTTCTGGTATATTTCAGGGTGTTGAAAAAGGAACTAGCCCATCGCATAATAACGCAATACGTGTGCCTGCGTAAACTCAGAGTATTACTCAATGTAATTTATTGTATATTTTAATAGTATTATTTTTGTGGCCACGCCCTTTTGAAAAAACTTCCGGTATCTTTTAGGGGTATTTTTGGAAATTTCCGACGAGCATACCCGATACTTTACCCCCGGAGTCCCCCCCCCCCCCGGGTTTAACCTTCTGCTATGCACCATTAAATAAGATGTTTTCTTGGTAGGTTTATAATTACACTGCTAAGGTATTGCTAAGATGGTTTCTTGGCTTGATCTACACCGAGGGAATGACAGAAAGGTCCATTAATTATTTAAACAAGTCAAAAGACCTCCACGAAAGAGCCCTGCAAATTTATGAAAATCTTCATGGCAAAGAGCATAAATTTTACGCTGGGACACTGATGACGTACAGCATGGTGCTTCGCCATTTGGGAGAAATTGAAACTGCGCTTGCGCACTGCAAAGAAGCCGTAAGGATTTACCGTTCATCAGGCCACATCGCCTGGCCCCGTGCTCTTACTTGGCTAGCGGATATTTGCTTTGCTAAAGAAGAATTCGATGTTGCAAAGGATTATCTTGAACAGGCTATAGAAGGTGATGCTGAGTTTGGGACCACTACCATTAGCCCTGGAGCCTTCCATCCCCGAGCGCTTTTGGCCGAAGCACTACTGAAGACTGGGCCTAAAGAAAGAGGAATACTGATATTAAAGGAATGTATTGATGAGTGGAAGAAGAAAGGCATGCACCCTCAGCATTACTGGATTGTCAGAGCTCAAGCCGTCCTCAATGAGAATTAGAGATTCTCGCGTGTGTCAAGAGTCATATGGAACCACTCGTGTAACACATTCCATGTCATGGTGCCTTAATCCAGCTTTTGTCCACTCATGCATTGCGCGCCGCGTTCACCGCTCAGCTGGATGCTTCAACGTCCTGTTACACTGTGCATTTTTCTCAGCAACTTGTCTTGCAATGATTGAAAATGTATAGCGTTGCAGGTTTCTGAAAGGCCCTGTTATACACTGTGCAATATTCTCAGCAATTTGTCTCTCGATGCTTGAAAATATAGCGTTGCAGGTTGTTGAAGTGATGAGGTGTTACACTGCAACGTGATCTCAGCAACTTGCAGCGACTTGAAAAATTGCCTTGAAATTGCGAGAAAGGTCGTTGGAGAGGTGATACACTGTGCAATGGCGCTGCCAGTTGCTGCAATCCGTTGCAAAAAGTAGAACTGAGTCCTACTTTCTACTTCGTGCAACGCTACGCGCAACAACAAAAATTGCGAGACATCCCCTGTTACACTGTGCAACTCGAGTTTCTGGGAAAATTGCAGTGTAACAGGGCCTTTAGTATTTGCTAAGATTCTACATCCCAGGGCCGTATCCAGACTTAAATGTTTACTGAGGCAATCGACGGCTATAGACCGGAGGGAGCAGATGCTCCCCAGAAAAACTTTGAAATTCAGACCCTCAGAAATGCGATTTCCAGCGTTATGAGAGGCATTTGCAACATATTTATTTTATTAAAGTTATGACAATTTTACACATTCTGACAAAGAAAAAGAAGATAATTTGTTTGCATTCTTATAAAAGAATTAATAAAAGAATTAATAAAAGAATTAATAAAAGAAAATTGAAAAAATAATATATGAGTGAAATGTTTACCGAGACAAATGCCTCGCTTGACTCATCGTAGCTACGGCCCTGCTTGATTGGAACCCGGGCCGCATTGGTGAGAGGCGACGCATTAGCAGAATACACCACCTGTGCACTTTTAAGGAAACTAAAGTGACTGGACCTACACTTGACCACGGTTAGCGCATCCCATATAGATCGAGGAGCGTTAGATGATGAGCTACGCTGAACCGCGCTTAGCATCCCAGATGGAGGAGAGTAAGACCTTGACCTACTCTTGACTGCGCTTAGCACATCCAAGTTGGAGGATCGTTAAGTTAGAGCTTGTCCACAATTAACGCCATCCGAGATGAAAAAGCGTTAGACCTTAAATACAATATAGAGGAGCGCTAGAGTACGAGCTACACGCTGAACCGCGCTTAGCGCATCCCAGATGGAGGAGTGTTAAACCTTGTTCTACACTAGACTGCATGCGCTTAGCACATCCTACATGGGGCAGCGTTAGTCCTTGACCTGCACTAGACCGCGCTTAGCACATCTCCATCGGAGAAAATGGAGGAGTGGTAGGCCTTGGCCTATGCTAGACCGCGCTTAGCGCATCTCCATCGGAGGAAATGGAGGAGTGGTAGGCCTTGGTATATGCTAGACCGCGCTAAGCGCATCCCAGATGGGGGAACGTTAGACCTTGACCTAGGCTTTTTGAGTTAGACTTGACTTTAGAAATGCAACATACTAAGATAAGCTAATCATGATTAGGCTAAAGTTGTGCATAAACTAGTAAATAAGAAATAACGATTCATAAACCAAATGATAGTTAAGGTGGGTGAGCTTGAATTTGAGTTTGTTGCTTTTTTATGGTTTTGGTATATAGGTTAGTACTTAAGTGCCCCTAATTATTCTTTCGAATGTACGTGTAACATTCATGATCCTTTTTCAAACACCCGTGGTTGTATTTATTTGTCTAACATGTTAATTATTCAAATTCCATTATCAAACCATTCAATGTGGTATTGTTAAGAGAACACATTGACTTACAAATAGAGCTGAGCTCAACACGTATCTCGGTCTTCCTTCTTTATTGGATAATAATAAAGTTGAAAGAACAGTTTGGAACAGCTATATAGAGCAAGAGGATAAAACAGCCTTTGAACTCATAGGCATTGCTTTTCCTTACTATAGTAATCCTTTGGAATTGTAACTCAGTTGACATAAGCCAAACTGCTAAAGGGTTACGCGCGTGCTTCAAATGTAATTCGGAAATCAAAATATTTTCTCTATTAAAGGTAAGTCAGCCTGTCAGTGTCTTAACTGTGTTGCTCTTCTGATCAAAATGTGCAAATTGTCGAGATGATTTATGTCTTGTTTTGTGTGTACTGACTTGTGTGTAGTTTGTGATAGTATGTTTGTAGAATGAAGAATACATGAGGGTCAAATTAGTCAATGTTTAGAAGTAATTAGTCCTGATTATTCAGTTAATCAATCCTTAGTATATCAATTTGTGATTGAACTTTTTTCACAGTCCGCAGACACTCAATTAATACTTTTATTGCAAGATGGAATGTGATTTGGTTATCGAGCTTTCACCATTGTTTCTCTTAAAATCCATTGATGAAGAAAAGCCATGTTTGAGCAAAGACAATAAGACACAAGTTAGCCCACAAGAAGCTCAAGGTTACTGCTCTTCTGAGGTTCTTGATCATAGTGAGGTCGTCCCTCAAGACGTTTTTCCGGCTGTAAAAAGTTTACTAGCACCTGGTTGGGTTGAAGAGGGAGGTGTTTACAGTCAGCCTTTAAAAAATGATCGAAATAACAACGCGAAACAGGAGTCCATGAGAATACTTGACATTATCAAATATTCTCCGAAATTCCTGCGTAAAAAGAATGCAAAACACCAGTGTAAAAACGCTTCGCCTTCCGTGGAAGAGAGCAACGGCGACCTGCAGGACGAGTTGTACCAAAAAATTGAAAACCTTGAAAATCCTGGAAGTGTTTCACCGAAAATGGGTTTTCGCAAAAAATTACTTCTGAGTGTAAATCCAAGAGACACTGGAGTAACAGAGACGATGAAAACAGTACCAGCTTTAGCTACGAATTGTAAGTCTGCGATATCTGATCAGGAAATCCCGGAATTTGGGCCCTCAAAGGGAAGAAAAAACTGGCGTAAAGTCAAGGCTGCCTTGAAGCGAATGAATGACAGTGGCGAGCAGTTAAAACCAGTGTTGGCGAACAGCGAAGAGAACATTCAAGGTGTTGCGAAGCCTCGATTCAAACTGCCTTCTGAAACGTCAATTCAAGATGACGACGAAAATGAAGAAGACGTTTACCAAAGACTTAAGGCTTTTCTGAACTCAAGTGAGAAAAAGCTTAAAACACCAAGGTCCCCTCGACTACAACTAAGAAGCAAGTTTAGTTTCTGGCCCAAGGGAGCTGAAGCTGGTGCTCCTTACACAACTACCCCTGCGATTCAAGAAGAAAACGGTATTTTCGCATCACCTCGAGCTCTTAGCTGCAATCAATTTCCTGTACTAAAATCAAGAATGTATCCTCTAGGGTTACGGCGTTGCTCAGCACCTGAAGCCGTACTAAGGCGAGAAGCAGAGTCTTTCTCATTAATGAAAAAAGCTAAGGACATGAGAATTAATTCTCAAAACAAATCCGTAAAGCTTAAGAAGGCTAACCATGGTGTTCCGAAACCCCACGATTACAGAGAACACGAAGTGAGACAAAGAATGCGACTCGCTATGGAAAAAAACTTGGGAAACCTGACAGAATATTGTCCTGAAATCTGCAGCCAGTTAAACTCAACTATCAGTGAGGAGATAACCGAATACTTACATTCTACAGATCTTGTCAGTGAAGATGAACAGAAAAAGTTTGTCTGTTTGGTGTTTATTGGAGCCGTAAAGGACGATGGTATTCACGCTGCTGTGAGATGTATGTGGAGTCCGAGCGAAGACCGTCTAGTAGTGACTGATTATCAGAACAATTCTTTGTACGCTCTTGCTGTAGTGTTTACTGCTTCGTGCTGACTTTCAGTAGCTTCGATTCACCGATTAAAGCCTTGCAGTCCAGTTGCATGAACTATAAAAGAAGTGACGAAGAAGAAGAAGAAGAAGAAGAAGAAGAAGAAGAAGGGGTGGGGTGGTGGCTTAGAGCGGTTCTCATAAACCCGTGAAATACACTTTAGCGTATTATTTTCTACTTAGATAGTTGATGGGGGAGGGGACGGGGGCGGCATAAATCCTAAAAAAAAAAAAAATATCGAGCAAGCTCTTAAACCTCAAAAAAACAAAAAAACAAAAAACGCGCTCGCTCTTTTGTGCGAAAAAAAATATATCGAGCTAGCACAGCTCAAGGCTTGGCGCGAACTTTATAAATATGTAGCGAATGCCCCTCAAATCAGAGGAGATCGAGGGTCTCAATGTTTCATTTTTTTCGGGGGGGGGATAGTAGTAGTTATCGTCTCTTTCAGTGGTAAGAGTGGTTCCGAGTGAAGACAGTTCAATAAATTATAATTTTACATATTGATTCTTTTTACATGTTCAGTCAATTTATAATATATAGATTTAGGCACTGCCTAAAAGCGGAGCTCCCATAAATAGTATATTTAGTGCTAAAAGCGTGACAATTGTGTGACGCGGCATAACGCTGGTTATGGCGTTACCACATTGTTTGATTTTACCAGAATTCAGGAGGAAAAACTAAACGAAAAACCATTATTTTAAGCCTTCAAAAGCATTAGAGAACTTTTCAATTCGAAGAATAATAATTATAGATTGTAGAACATATGAATACATGTATAGAACGAAGGATTTTATTCAGCAAATCTTAGTAATCAAAGTTGTAAGTTTTTTAGGTGGAAAGTAAACTACACTGAAAATTGTCGAAAAATATTACTGATAAGCTTAAGCTTACATTCACTTGAACTTCACACGTAAAAAGAGACATATTCATTAATGCAAGATAATAATTTTCTTTGTTAGTAAGTTGGTCTTTGAAAAGTATTTTTTTTAAGATTTATTCTTAACTTTATTATCGAGCGAAAAATCTTACAAAAACTAAAGCTTATCCATAAAAAAAAACAAGCTCATCATTTTTGCGATTGTGTAATAGTAATAGCTGGAAAAGCCCGATAAATAGTAAATATTTGGTGTCATATGTATTTCTTTTTCATATTTCATTCAACATTAGAATAAATTATCTATAAAAATGTCCAAATATTCATATGATTATGAAACTGGAATCTTGTTTTGACTTCGCGTAAGGTTCGCTGGCCGTCAAATATATTTTTTCAAAGAACCAAGTCTTTTTACTAAGTCTTAGCCTTTTTTCTTGAAATGGGATCAAAAACAAATAATCAAAGCTTCAAATATCGCTTTTTTGGTTCACAAGTAATGAAGAAAAAGATGATAAAAATCTAGAATGCAGTAAAAACGACAAACTATCCAAGTTTCTCTGACAACGTTTGCCGAACCAACGTCCTTGGCTTGTCTGAGAGTTTCTTCAGCTAGTTTACACATTTCTTGTCGATTTTTTACGAAATATTAGTTAAAATTAATGAATTTACCTTCCATGAAGTGTTTTCTACGAAACTGAAATATCACTCTTGCAGTATAATCAGGTTTTTCTGGTCTACAGGCCACTTTTTCTCTCACTGAAGTTTCAGTCACGAAACTTAATTCATCGTAAGATTAAGAATCTTCCCTCGCTTTCCCTCGCTAAATCTTCTTTAACAAGTCGCTAAAGTCGAAAAACTGTTTTTGTTCACTTTAAGACATACATGACTTCGATTAAACGTATTTTTCGCATTGCAAAAATAAGAAAAAAAATACTTCTTGATTCATTGACTACATTATTGCAATTTTTCTGTGCATTTGTGAGTAAGCAAAGCGCGCGGGAACCCTGTGCAAAGTGGTACACGGACGTATGTACGTATGTATGTATGTATGTATGTATGTATGGACGATGGAAAAATCAAGCCATGAAAAATCAAGTCGATGGGTTACCATTTTTTCTTAAGTATGGTGCTCCGCTCGCGCGGGCCTTCGGCCCGCGCGGGAGCTCCGCTACTACAAATGTTGCCTAAAAGCCCTCCTTGATTGATCAATCAGTAATTTTCCCTCTGGATGACTAACTGAATAATATATAGATTTAGGCACTGCCTAAAAGCGGAGCTCCCATAAATAGTATATTTAGTGCTAAAAGCGTGACAATTGTGTGACGCGGCATAACGCTGGTTATAGCGTTACCACATTGTTTGATTTTACCAGAATTCAGGAGGAAAAACTAAAAGAAAAACCATTATTTTAAGCCTTCAAAAGCATTAGAGAACTTTCAATTCGAAGAATAATAATTATAGATTGTAGAACACATGAATACATGTATAGAACGAAGGATTTTATTCAGCAAATCTTAGTAATCAAAGTTGTAAGTTTTTTAGGTGGAAAGTAAACTCCACTGAAAATTGTCGAAAAATATTACTGATAAGCTTAAGCTTACATTCACTTGAACTTCACACGTAAAAAGAGACACATTCATTAATGCAAGATAATAATTTTCTTTGTTAGTAAGTTGGTCTTTGTAAAGTATTTTTTTTTTTAGATTTATTCTTAACTTTATTATCGAGCGAAAAATCTTACAAAAACATAAGCTTATCCATAAAAAAAAACAAGCTCATCATTTTTGCGATTGTGTAATAGTAATAGCTGGAAAAGCCCGATAAATAGCAAATATTTGATGTGATATGTATTCCTTTTTCATATTTCATTCAACATTAGAATAAATTATCTATAAAAATGTCAAAATATTCATATGATTATGAAACTGGAATCTTGTTTTGACTTCGCGTAAGGTTCGCTGGCCGTCAAATATATTTTTTCAAAGAACCAAGTCTTTTTACTAAGTCTTAGCCTTTTTTCTTGAAATGGGATCAAAAACAAATAATCAAAGCTTCAAATATCGCTTTTTTGGTTCACAAGTAATGAAGAAAAAGATGATAAAAATCTAGAATGCAGTAAAAACGACAAACTATCCAAGTTTCTCTGACAACGTTTGCCGAACCAACGTCCTTGGCTTGTCTGAGAGTTTCTTCAGCTAGTTTACACATTTCTTGTCGATTTTTTACGAAATATTAGTTAAAATTAATGAATTTACCTTCCATGAAGTGTTTTCTACGAAACTGAAATATCACTCTTGCAGTATAATCAGGTTTTTCTGGTCTACAGGCCACTTTTTCTCTCACTGAAGTTTCAGTCACGAAACTTAATTCATCGTAAGATTAAGAATCTTCCCTCGCTTTCCCTCGCTAAATCTTCTTTAACAAGTCGCTAAAGTCGAAAAACTGTTTTTGTTCACTTTAAGACATACATGACTTCGATTAAACGTATTTTTCGCATTGCAAAAATAAGAAAAAAAATACTTCTTGATTCATTGACTACATTATTGCAATTTTTCTGTGCATTTGTGAGTAAGCAAAGCGCGCGGGAACCCTGTGCAAAGTGGTACACGGACGTATGTACGTATGTATGTATGTATGTATGTATGTATGGACGATGGAAAAATCAAGCCATGAAAAATCAAGTCGATGGGTTACCATTTTTTCTTAAGTATGGTGCTCCGCTCGCGCGGGCCTTCGGCCCGCGCGGGAGCTCCGCTACTACAAATGTTGCCTAAAAGCCCTCCTTGATTGATCAATCAGTAATTTTCCCTCTGGATGACTAACTGAATAATATATAGATTTAGGCACTGCCTAAAAGCGGAGCTCCCATAAATAGTATATTTAGTGCTAAAAGCGTGACAATTGTGTGACGCGGCATAACGCTGGTTATAGCGTTACCACATTGTTTGATTTTACCAGAATTCAGGAGGAAAAACTAAAAGAAAAACCATTATTTTAAGCCTTCAAAAGCATTAGAGAACTTTCAATTCGAAGAATAATAATTATAGATTGTAGAACACATGAATACATGTATAGAACGAAGGATTTTATTCAGCAAATCTTAGTAATCAAAGTTGTAAGTTTTTTAGGTGGAAAGTAAACTCCACTGAAAATTGTCGAAAAATATTACTGATAAGCTTAAGCTTACATTCACTTGAACTTCACACGTAAAAAGAGACACATTCATTAATGCAAGATAATAATTTTCTTTGTTAGTAAGTTGGTCTTTGTAAAGTATTTTTTTTTTTAGATTTATTCTTAACTTTATTATCGAGCGAAAAATCTTACAAAAACATAAGCTTATCCATAAAAAAAAACAAGCTCATCATTTTTGCGATTGTGTAATAGTAATAGCTGGAAAAGCCCGATAAATAGCAAATATTTGATGTGATATGTATTCCTTTTTCATATTTCATTCAACATTAGAATAAATTATCTATAAAAATGTCAAAATATTCATATGATTATGAAACTGGAATCTTGTTTTGACTTCGCGTAAGGTTCGCTGGCCGTCAAATATATTTTTTCAAAGAACCAAGTCTTTTTACTAAGTCTTAGCCTTTTTTCTTGAAATGGGATCAAAAACAAATAATCAAAGCTTCAAATATCGCTTTTTTGGTTCACAAGTAATGAAGAAAAAGATGATAAAAATCTAGAATGCAGTAAAAACGACAAACTATCCAAGTTTCTCTGACAATGTTTACCGAACCAACGTCCTTGGCTTGTCTGAGAGTTTCTCCAGCTAGTTTACACATTTCTTGTCGATTTTTTACGAAATATTAGTTAAACTTAATGAATTTACCTTCCATGAAGTGTTTTCTACGAAACTGAAATATCACTCTTGCAGTATGATCAGGTTTTTCTGGTCTACAGGCAACTTTTTCTCTCACTGAAGTTTCAGTCACGAAACTTAATTCATCGTAAGATTAAGAATCTTCCCTCGCTTTCCCTCGCTAAATCTTATTTAACAAGTCGCTAAAGTCGAAAAACTGTTTTTGTTCACTTTAAGACATACATGACTTCGATTAAACGTATTTTTCGCATTGCAAAAATAAGAAAAAAAATACTTCTTGATCCATTGACTACATTAATGCAATTTTTCTGTGCATTTGTGAGTAAGCAAAGCGCGCGGGAACCCTGTGCAAAGTGGTACACGGACGTATGTACGTATGTATGTATGTATGGACAAGTCAAGCCATGAAAAATCAAGTCGATGGGTTACCATTTTTTCTTAAGTATGGTGCTCCGCTCGCGCGGGCCTTCGGCCCGCGCGGGAGCTCCGCTATTACTCAGTCCATACTTAAAATAAATATCATGCAACTAAAATTCCTGCAACCCCCCGATCAATTATCTAAAGGCTCAGATATACGGTGTAACATTACTTGCAACATTATGATTACAGTACTATTTCAGCAGCAAAATCAGAGAAACCCTCGATTTTCCGCTTAATTTACAAGAATAATACAAATTACATAACAATAATAAAACAGATGTTCAAATTTTTATATTTTAGTGTGATGTTGCATGCAATGTTGCATGTAATGTCCGTCCCTAAATCAAAAAGGTCTTGATGAAGCTTTAATTTGCTTTAATTTCCTTGAGCTAATTAACCAAAGTAGGTTCAATTATTTTATCACCAAGGATGTGTACTTTTTTCAATAGCGTATTGTCAGGATTTCTAATAAAATTCAACAGATAATGCTCAAAATGCCTGGCTACAGTGTAGTCTGATCTCGGCAAGTGCTGCTCGCAACCTGATATCTTCTCGAAGAAACTTTGTTGCTTTACTGATATCAATCCAATAACGAATCTGTGTCAGCTTTGCAAAACAATCACAAACAATGAACCCTATGAACGGTTAATATGACATTCTTATCTTAAATTACTGCCTAAAATATAGCAATATTTTGCTCGCGTGAACTAATTTTACGGACGGAGGACGGACACGTTTTGAGCTTCGCATACAAGAGCAAAACCCTCAAATTTTGCACGGGATCGACTCTATACTTTTTATAAGTTTATTTAAGGAAAAAATAACTAAAAATATAAGTTATGTCCAGTTTTTTTAAACGCGCATGAAAAAAAAAATCGACTCTATACTATCTCATAAGTTTATTTGAAAAAAAAAAACCCTAAATCTGTAAGTTGTGTCAACTTTTTTAAACGCATGTAAAAAAAAAATTGTAAGAATTTTTTCGGTTTAACGAGAATTTTTGAGAGCACTGAAAAGACAAAATATGAAAAAATATTAAAAAATATCCATGTGGTATTGTAGAATGATTCACTAGCCGGCATTTTAGCAACTAAATTGTATAGTCTGCGCATGCAAAGAACTATTATGTTATGAGTTGTAACTTTTTTCTTCTGATATTTAAACTTCCGCTAGCGCAAGTTTTGCTTCAAAAACTTATCTCGAATACAAGCTCGGGACACCCCATTTTTCTTTCCATATTTGGAATCAGCATTAAATTATATTGAGAAATCATAGTTTAAAAAAAAGCTTAAATTGTTTTCAAAAAGTAGCCAGTCCATCTGTAACAGATTATATATTTTTAATTAAAAGTCTATGTTAAGATTTGCCGCATGGACCTATAGTTCTCAAAATTTTGAACTTGGCTTTCTCACAGCCAGTAGGAGGTTAATTTATGATCGACTTTTTTGGTTGTGAAACTGCTCCATCCATGACGTTCCCATGTGAACGCTGCATGAAATTGTTTCTAGCACTTTCGAAAATAAAAGTAATTATATCAAAATGTTAAAAAATCGGAATAATTTCTTCTACACATTCCTTACTGGTTTGGTTTTTGGTTTGGTTTCTTTACTCGTTTGATGTTTAGGCCAAATGAATCAGTGAACTTTGTTCACAATTTCTTTGCTAGACTTCAATTATTTAAATATCCCTAATTTAAACTTTAGAATATGAGCTTGATAATTTTCTTCCATTGATTATATTCTTGAACAGTTCTGAAAAGGTGATAACATTGAATAGGACCCAATCAATCATAAATTTTCTAAAGGAACTGATTTCAATATTTAATGACATTTTATCAAAAAAACTTCATCTTACCAATACTTGAAATTCTTTCGTGCAACTTAGAAGAAAACTTTGTTATTACGTGATTACGTGACACTTGACAAGTCGAACATGTTTTACATGACACGCATAGCTGCAGCGTAGCCAATCACAGTGCAGGATTCCTCACGGTTACCCATAGTTCATTGCGCCAGTGTGTTATGAGAGAAGGAGTCTTCCGGTAGATGGTCCCCTGCTATCTATCTGCTATCTGACCTTCTGAACAAGAAGAGATATGTTAGTATACTCTATGTTTAAACTCACCGCTCTCCTGACAAACAACTACGTATGGTTCTCTTCATGGAGGGTTCTAATGTAAGGGATATAAATATCTCTTCTTCAGAGCTCGTAGGAGAGCGACCTGAAGCCAATGACAGAATGATCGACTCGGTCGTCAAGACGTTGCCTTTCGATATAGATAAATCCTTCGTTTATCATTTAGACGAATTAAATCTTACCTTTCTTGCTAGTGGGTTCTTTGGAGATATATACAAGGTAAGTTTGATATATAATTGGATATATTTTTCATCAATAGCAAAGACGAATAATGTATTTATTCAAGTGGCTTTGCGGTCATTTTTCTAACTAATTCGTATGAAAAAGTTGGTGACGTTTTACTGTGTACTGTGTACAATTAATCGTTGTTTTCTGTTCTCTGTCCCTTTCAGGCCTATTACAAACGTACAGAAAGAATGATGGTTTTGAAAAAGGACAAGCTTTCAATTCAGGATAGGATTTTACGTGAAAATGACCTGATGAGTGAAGCAGCCATCTTGAGTCGAATGTGTCATCCAAATGTGATCAGGTTAGTACGTAGCTGATTTCCTTGTGCGATCTTTATTATCAACTACTGTTTCACCATTTTCTCCTATTACTTTCGACAGGTTTCTGGGAATTTGTATAGAAAATGAAGAGGCCAAAACGCATCTTTTAATTGAGGTATTTTTTTGCGCATTAATAAGAAAAAGTCACTCGAGAAATGCGTGTTTAGTTTTTGTGTGCTGAGTTGCACGAGTTAACCGAACTTTTGTCGTGGTTTTAAATGTTTTCCTTTCATTTTGCTGTAGTACATCAACGGCGGAAATCTTGAGGAACTATTAATGAACCACGATGAGGTGCTAGACTGGGGAACTAGGGTTTATCTTGCTCGGGATATAGCAGATGGAATGAGCTACTTGCACAATAAAAGAATAATCCACAGAGACCTTGCTTCTAAGGTATGCACATAACTTCTATAATTCTAGTGCTATTTCCTTGTTTGCCAAGGTATTCTTCATTTGGAAGAGAATTCGTGTCATCGGATCTTGGTTGTAAATAAAGGATTATCGCAATGATTCTTGTTTCTTTTAGAACTGTTTAATTAAAATTGCCAATGGAGCGAAATATGCTGTTATTGCAGACTTAGGCTTGGCAACCTATCTATCAGATAACAAGTAAGTTTGTACTCTTTAATGTAGAATAATGTTATTCTATGTAGAAAAAAAACTTGTAAACTAAATAATTGGTGATTTAAATGCTTTGCAAGGTTGCTGGACCTCCAACAGCTAGGACTACAAATGAAGTCAAACTCCTGATCAACCACTCAACCGTAAATCAATAACAAACGTCTATCGCGACAAATGTCCATCAATACTGGGGGGTGGGGGTTACCCCGTACAATATTCGCTGACAGTCAAATTCAAATGATTTTCACATAGGCTTCTATATGCAAGATTAGTGCAGATTCAACACATAGTACTTGGAATTATAAATTTTTCTTTGTTGTCTTTCATACTTCTGTGACCCTGAGGTGATAATGTGAAACAACATTAAAAATTTATAATAACCACTAAAGTTAGAAACAAAAGACATATGCAACTTGAGTTCCATCTTTTATTCTTTTTTTTTTTGTACAAAGTCACTAACATGACTGCTATTGTTGTTGCTTGTCATAAACTTTCTATTTTTGGTTCTAAGTTTATTTCCTCATTGCCAGCGGCAATCTAGACTATATCAATATTGATTTGAACCTTTATCCTTCATTAGTGTTATAACAGCGAGTGCTAGTTTTCCAAAAATTAACATAAAATGTAGTTGTAAATATAATTCATTCAGTAATGTTTGTAAGATATTCTGTGTGGCAATGCCCTTAGCTATTACATATAGCACAAATGATTTCAAATATAAGTAGTAACGTTATATGTTTTTTAGGAAATGCTAGACTAACACCTCCAGTAATTAATTCCCATCTTGATTAATCTATAAAAATAGATATCGGAAAACTAATTAGTACCAATGGATAATGCCTAATTAATCAATATCGATTGTATCGATCAATGAATAAAAATTGATATCACAGCTTTTTCATGATTAAAGTTATTGATTTTTATCGTTTAATCATGACTCATAACTTCCTCAACTTTTATAGATTGGTAAGGATGTGAAGCGGCTTGATGAAACTGTTTGTGGTTGTGACCTCAGAAAAAATTACACTAAACTGACACAGTTGTGAGATATTTCTATATTCAGTAAAGTCAAACCTTCAAATGTATTTGAGAGAGTCAAGGTTCGTGAGAAAGCAAAATATACCTGCTGTGGACTTGTCTTGTGAAAATGCTTGATAGCTGAGGGATTAATTCATGAGAAACGATGTTCACAACAGCATTCTAAGTTTATTTTGATATAAAAAAATGAATAAAATATAATATTAAAAAAAAACATGGTCTGTTATGTGAAAAATTGCTAATTATCGATTACTCACAACACATAGTTTTATTGATTTTTATTTCTTTCTGATACAAATAACTAATTTTTATGGATTAATTTCGATTCTCAATCATGTCGATTGATCAGGCCAGGATTAATTTTGCTCAATTTCTCTAAACTGGAATATGCATCTGATTTTAACTTTGAACCTATTTTTTCAAAATAATATAAATGATATTTAGAGACGAAAAAAATAAAAGAAATATATGGTATAAATTATCCTTAATTAAGACTTTGAGATGGTGAAAAGATTTGTCCTAAAAGGTATTTTGCTGTACCTGAATGTAAGAATTTGTTTTTTTTTGAAAATTTCAATATCGTTCCACAATATTATTATTTGTAATTTTGCTTTGTCTTACCCGTAATTTTTGTTTAATGTTGATGTTAAATGAGCCATATCCTGTTATCTTGATCAAGATAATTAATTTTGTGAAAAGAAGCGATCAAGCATATATCCGATCCTGTCTGCTTAACTTGGTGTTTACGCTAGTATTATGCCATTGTTTTGAATTTTTCTCTATCAAACAAGGAAAAAAAAGAAAAAGAAAATAAATGTTTCTAGTTTTGTTTTAGAAATCATTTTATTTAACTTATAATAAAACTTATAATTGCAAAAAAATACAGTTAATAAATTTTCAACTTTATGAGCTAGGTGTATGCTTTTTTGATAACTTTTCTACTTTTCTTATAGAAGTTTTGGACCTTTACAGTGAGGACACTTGAACCATGAACACTTTGAGGTTTTTTCATACTTTTTTCTCCTTTTTCTATTGTGTGAATCGATTTGAAATATGATTTATTTTGAATAAGATTATTTGAGTTCAGTACTTCATTTTCAGAAGGTTTGAAGCAGTAGAAAGTTCATAAAATAAAAAATATAAAAATATCAAGTGTTCATGGTTTGAGTGTCCTCACTGTAAATAAGAAAAGAAGGTTGATTTTTTTAATTTTAAAAAATAAAACCTTTTTGAAAACAAAGATGATTCTTGTTTATTATTTTATACGTTATTTATAATACATTTAATACTTCCTCTTAGAAATATTATATCTATAGCACAAATATAGATACGATTTTGAGTTAATATCCTGCTCTATTTTTAGCCCAACTGAACAAACAGTGGTGGGGACACCGTACAATATGGCTCCAGAACTACTCAGGGGAGAGACATATGATAATAAGGTATTATAAAATCATGTTTGTTTGTTAAATACATTAAAATTTGTTGAAGGCAACATAAACTTATAGTTGTTATTACATGGGACTAGACCAAACAGGTTTCACTTAGGTCATGAAGGGATCCCTAAGCTTGTAATTAAGGTATCACAGGACACAAATGAGCAAGTTTTTTAAAACCACATTTACACCATTAATTTTCAACCGAATCCTAATAAAGTATACATTTCCTGAAAGGTCACTAAACAAAGTTGTTTACTCTTTAGTTTTGAAATTTATTTACTTTTTTAATGACAACATTTAGCTCCCCAAACTCCTGCTTCATCTTCCTCCCTTTAAAGGTAACAGATTACATTTTGCTGTTAGAAAATCGCCATATATACGGACCTTTATGACACGGCTGGATGTTTTGGTCCGTGAGAATAAAAACCTTTGTTTAACCATGTGTAACCTTGTCATGAAACACTTGAACACAAGGCCACACACGGAGAAATCTATTGTTACAGCCGACATGGCTTACAAAATTGTGTCTCAGATTTTGAATTTAGCACTTCATACATAGACACCCTTATTCTTGATGTTTAGTGACAGAAAAGTTGAGATATCTTATGAATGAAAATGAAATTCAAGAAATGGAGACACACTTTTGCAGTTCTTTTATAAGCTTGCACTTGACATCCTTGTGCATGCATACAGCTGTTCTAAAACAGTCTTATGAATGTGATTTTTAACATGTATGCAGAACTTGCATGATTATATGAATCAAAAATGTTTGTTTCTTAGCGTTCTTAATTGTTTCAATTCTCTTCCAGGCTGATGTTTTTTCATTTGGCATAATAATGTGTGAGATTATTGGTCGAGTACAAGCAGATCCTGATGAACTGCCAAGAACTGGGGTATGTAGAGCTGGTATTTAATATAAGGGTATAGATGCATCAAGAGTTCCGCGGTGCTGCTCAATGCGCATGCTCAGGGGATTAAAAAGTGGGATGATATTTTGTATAATATGCAATTTTTCGGTATATTTGATTCAGAATTCGCTTAACGGTACACGATCTTAAATATTTAGTGAAAATTGTACTTGACAAGAAAGATACAACTAAAATATAGCATATTTTACAAATTTTATCCCACTTTTTAATCCCCTGAGCATGCGCTTAGAGCAGTAGCGTGGAACTCTTGATGCATGTATATATTTGACATAAAATGTGTTAACCTGTGTATATTATATAATTGTGCCCAGTTGTCCCATCTCTCTAATTGGAAAAGTAATAATCTTGCATGCTAGCAAGCACAGTTTCATTCAATGTATTTTATGTTCAAATTTTCCTTGCCTCCAAGTCATTGACAATATCCCTAGTTAACTACAAGAAACACTTACCCTAATCATCGTATAGTTAATAACGGATAGCAGCTTATTGCTAGAAATTCCGAAAAGGGGTTAAGATCAGTCCTATTTTAAAACAATATCAAATTCACAAACAAGAAAAGCAGAGACTGACAGAGGAGATTTCATTTGTTTTGAGCTTATTTGGGAATTACTAAGTTATTATTATTGTATTTGTTTTAATCTTAACAAATTTTAGGCTTTTGGACTTGATGTTGAAAAGTTCCAAACAATGGTAGGAGATTGTCCAATAGAGTTTTTAAAAGGAGCTGTTTGTTGCTGCCAAATGGAACCTCAAACTCGTCCAAGTTTTGCAGCAACAGTCAAGCATCTTGAGCTGATTCTGATTGATTATCCTCAGAGACCAGCCATTCCCCTTGAGCCTTTACTTGGTGAAGATGATATTGAATCACATACTATAGATACCACCAGTGTCAATAGTACTAATTGGAGCTCTAGTACTAGTTCATCAAGTTCTTCATTGTTGTCTCCTGGATGCAATGAAAACGTACATGACCATGGCCATAGACGGAGAAGCAACAGTGAAAATAAGCGAAGGATGTCTTGGATATCTGGACGTTATAAGCTTTTTCATTCTGAAACTGATGATTTATTGAAAAGTACACCTTCAAAGTTAATGGGATTCTTTAAGAATGTGTTAGGTTTAAGGAGTAAGGAATTGAGTGTTCATACTAAAGGAAGGAAAACTCCAAGTTCAAGTAATCCAAGGCGGAGGTCACACTCATCATCCATATTAACACGGGTTTCACCTCTTCCACCTAAAGACATTGCTCCATTCCATCATGATTTAAATGACAACCAAACTGAATTTACAACAAGCCAAAGTAAATCTGCAACAGATGGAAATTCTTCACATTCTCTCTCCTGTCCAGGAACACCAGGCTTATATAGAGCTAGGCATGCTCCTGCCTCAAGACGACATACCATTTCTCCTTGCTCTCCTTTATACTCAAACATACCTGATTTCAACCTAAGCATTAATTCAGAAAAATCTACATCTGCTGAAAGTGGTCAATATAGTACCCAACCTGATGGAGTATCAATGTCCTCAGGGTTTCATTCTATGCCGGATAGCTCATCACTTTGTACTTCAAACAATGAAAGTGCGTCTTTTACAGAGAGTGATTTTTCATCAAGGACATCAAGTTTAAGAAGGCAGATTTCTCTTACAGAAGATGAAGAAGACAATTTTAACACACCTACTTGTAAAAACATTAAAACACCTCACTTTGATCGTTATGGAAGTTATTCAGTGATTGACGCTGAAGCAACTAGTAGACTGGCTCTAGTGAAAGAAATGGAGAAAGACAAGTTGGTCGGGTTGAAATCAACCAGTCCTGATAATGTAAAGGCCAAAAAGAGATTACGTTCCCCAATGCTTTTCTCATTTCTTCTTGGAAGCAGAGGCAAAAGTAAGGATACATCATAAGCACCATACATTGGGGTGTTTCTATTTTTCTTAATAGTTTAAGAAATCAATTGTGAATCTTAAACCTGACTCTAGAGTATGGGCTGCAATATTAATGGCTATGCAAAAATTAAAGTGCACCTAACCCCTAATACAGTACTTTCAGTATTGACCCTAGTAGGTGAAGTGTTCATCGTACATGGGTTTCATCAATGATTCATTCTTTGTGCTTCTTCCATCCTAATTTTTTATAGCAATTGGATAACAATTAATTATTAGGAAAAATTAAATGGAAGAAGCATAAAGAATAAATCAAAGATTGAAGTGAATAGGTGATTGGTAAAATATTTCTTTATTATTAATAAGAGTTGATGTCATAGCAGTCATTTGGGTATATTTGTTTTACTTGACTGTAATGATTTCATAATTCTGTGACCTAATGGACTCCAGGCATCTTGTGTTTTGGCTTCAGTCAATCAAAGTATGTCGAACTGAGTTCATTTCAATTGCAAGCGATAAAGAAAATCCTAATCAAAATGGCTGTTGAGTTGCTGGAATTTCTTGACAGCAATTTTCACCTGGGAATTTCTTTATCACATACAATAGGAATGAACTCAGCCCGTCATAGTTTAATTGACAAGCCAAAATGCCAAATGCCTGCAGTCAGTTAGGTTGCAGACTTATGAAAAATTCTGTAAGCACTACTGTCCATGATGAGACACCAAATTTATTATTGTGGAAGCCATGAGTATAATTATAATGAAGCTTTTTTTACACACTTTTTGCATGAGCAAGTTAAGATTTGTAATAAAAGTGGGTATGACATCATGTTCAATTTATATATTGAAAGTATAAAACCTTCAGAACTTAAAATAATCTCACTGACAAGTTTACTAAAAGTATTGTATCAGGGGTTAAGTGCACTTTAGGATACCTTGCTTATGAATTCATTGGTTTCAGGTTACTAATTTACAAGAGGTGTCATTTAAGTTTGACATAATTTTGACTTTCCACTGCAGTTTTGATTGATATATGCGCATTCATTTCCAGTTGTAAGGGATATGATTGGGCACATGATAATGGGGAAAGTGGGTGGATTTGAAATTATTAATCACTAAAATTTATGTGACTGGCCTTAGTAAATTGGGGGAAAAAGCATAAATAACACTACTGTTGAATGCTCTGCTGGCTTTTATGAAGCTCCTATGATTATAAACTAAGAGGCTTATACTTTATTTCATTGTACTGACTCAGAGATTGTAATGATTATCAACTGAAGATTTTCTGTCAAACTAAGGTGAATAATTATCTTTGGAACAATATTAAATAACTTTCAAATACTAGATGGCACCACCAAATCCACCTTTAGTTAATACTATTAATAGTCAAATTGAAGGGGACTAGTTCCAGTTTTAATTATTATTGATCAATGTACAATATTATTGTAAAAAACTATTTTAATTTTGATGCCTTCTGTACCTGAGAATATTTTTTTGAATTGAATGATTTTGATGTACCATGATATACAAAATTTAAAGACAGTGTTAAATCTGGATTATTTATTGCCTTGGCTTATCTGCAAGCATAATAAAATCGTATTGCATAATATTGCAACATACTAAACTTTTTGAAGATTTTTATACAACTATTTCAATAAAGGTTGCTGCAGCCAAAAGCAACAAGTGATAAGCAACAAACCAAGACCACATGCAAACAATGCTTTAAGGTGGCTCCAAGGAGTTATTTTTGAAGGATGGTCTTTTTATGCTAATCAGAGCTGACAGGAGCTTTTTCCGAAACTTCAGAGTGTCGTAAAAAATCAAGATTATAACTACCGTGTAAAATCTTACAAAAACTTGTTTTTGAGACCATAAAGGTTTATTTGAAATCAGTTTGGTGCTATCTATTAGGGGCACTTTAAGATGAAATCACACTCGTCTGACAGCCAGATTGCAGACATTTCTCAGGTCATATGATAAACTAACTAATTAAAAGTCAATTTTTTAAATTTTTATATGACAACCTTTTTGAAATAATTTATAAGATGTATATGTCTGTTGTTTGAACAGGTTGTTTTCATACCCTTAAACCTTAACCCTCTACAAAAAAAAACAAACTCTTAAACTCCAATTGGAATCCTGTGGAATTTGTATTCACTCATTTGATTTCAGACCAAATTGCACAACACGCTCACAGTTTCACCATGATGATGAATATACATATATACATATTAATATATAATTATAATTATATAGCATTTATAGCTCTAGAAAAAAAGATATTCTCTTACATATATTTTAATTTAAGCAATTTAATAAGCTTTTGATAAATTTCCTTTCCCCAATTGGGGGTCTAGTTCTAGGAAAAAAGAATAAAAAAAGAAAAACACAGAATACTACAAATTAATATTTTCAATGGAAATAGGATTTTTCCCCCTGAAATGTATATAATATATTCACTTGAAAAAGAGTTCAAAAGTTTGCCATTATGTATATATTAAGTTTATGTTTAAAAAATTATGCTATCAGAATATATATGGATCATGAGCAAACTAGTATTTGACTAGTAAGAGTGCATACAGTTACAATAAATATTTGGAAAAACTATTGAATCAGATAATTTGTACTAAAGCACCAAAATAATAATCAATAGGAAACAGTAGACTGCAGTATTTAGTACTTTTTAGTACTGTAAGCAGGGTATATTAACGGGTTACAGGGGCATAGCCACGATTTTCCCTAGGGCGGGGGGCAAAACCCGAATTCAGGAACCATGAACCGAAAAAAACGATAAACCAAAAGAATGGCCAACCAAAAATTTTTTTTTTTTAAAAAACAGCCAGAAAATCAGCAAACCAAAAAGAATGGCCAACCATTAAAGGCCAACAGGGTGAAGGAGGGCCCCCCGGCTATGCCCCTGGGCTCTCGGGGACAGATCCAGGATTTTTGCTAGGGGGAATTGAAATTTATTGGTTAGGGGGCCAGTTCTACTGCTGAACCACCAAACCAAGGAAAAAAGTGTTCAAAAACAAAAAGAATTTATCTTTGGATATTTTTTTAATTGGGGAGTTCATCATCCTCATTTTGGGGTTTTTATTACGGTTTAGGCCATGCACTGTTCTATTACATGTAAATGCAATCATCAACCAAATTGATTAAAATCTAATTTAATATCAAATTTATTTTATCTTAAAAATAACTTATTGTTCAGTCATGAACTATGATTATCGTTTGAATTTTGAAACATGTTATTTAAACTAAATCCAAACTGCAAGTTTAATAGACCTTGAATTAGCTTGTGCAAAATGTTTCAGACCACGTCTCATTCCCTAGAGTATACTATTACTTTGTGAAATGGTTGTGCATGAAAAGACACAAGGATTAATATGAATACAACTCAAACAAAAATCCTTATTTTCTGAACAACATGTGGATGAAACAGAAAAACATTACGCCCAAGCTGAAAAGGTCTGTTATTTGCTGGCTTCCAACATGTTTATCTAATACAATTATATATTTTTTCAATATAATATCAAGAAACTATATTTATTAAATAACTATATTACTTATGATGTGAATTCAGATAATTAAAAGATTTATGTGTATATTATTGTGATGAATTACATAATAAATTTGTCTATTTAAAAGCATCCTCTTTGTCAATATCATAATGAAGCAATAGAGTAGGGAAGTGATGATGTCACAAAATGTTTTTTAAGAACTTTAGGATTTTGACAAAATCAAAAACTGCAAGTAAAAATATGGTGTGGTTTAGTTTATGAGAGGTAATGATGTGATTAGCTCCAGTTAAAAATAAGGAAAAAAGTATATATGGTTTTTTGGAGCTTAAATGTCTCCATTATTATACCTCGCTTAGTTGGAAGAAATGTAGGCAATGTTTATTGAACATTTCATAACTGAATTAATACAATTAAATTTTAAATTTGATGGTGACATCACACTTCAGTACTCAATTGAGGGGCTATTAATTATTTTCAGACCTGGGGAAGAACTTACTATTTCATAGATGGCGGAAGGACATGAGAACTGGGGGGGGGGGGGGGGGGGGGGGGGAGCTGTAATCAACAAGATTGCCAAAAAGACAAAATAACTGTCAAAATTGCTGAACCAAAAAAAACGTCAAAATTGCAGAAGTAAAAAAAAAACAACACCAAATCTTGGGTGGGGGTACTCTAGCTTCCCTGGCCTGGTGGTATCTTTTGTACCAAAAAGTTAGAACAAAAAGGGTTGTTGTAATTTGAGCAGCCCCTGCCAAAGTTTTGCATGCCTGGGACTCAGGACCCTCATCTTGCAGAATTTGAGGAGATAGATGGCAAAGATTTACATTAATTTTTTTATGCATACTTCAACTTTTTTTTCTAAATTTTTGGAAATGCGGTTTTTCTATTGGGAAGAGACTTCAAGCTAGGGCCGCTTGGTTAATCATGTAAGCTTCCTGTCATGGGTCGACGGTTCCCGCATGCACCAGACACCTGGTTAGGCCTAAAATTAAACCAACACTGCACCCAAATTTCTCTCTCTCAGTTAGGATCTCTTTTAGGGGTTAGAATTATTTTTTCAATGCTCATTCCCACCCTTTTTACATGGAAGTAGCACCCCATCCCTGGGAGACCCCTTGCATGTGAAGTCAGAACAGCTCAATTTTGAGGGCAAAACAAAAGAATTTTAATCTCCTGAGAATTGGAACCTATTGTTTTGCCCTCCAAATTGAGCTGCATTCCGATGTGCTGCAAGGGGTCTGTCTATAGGGTATATCAAGCATGATACCTTTGTGATTCTCCTTTAAAGCAGAGAAGCTGAAACGAAACGATACCTAGCCGGGCAGAAAAGAAAGCCGCTTTTCTTATTCTTAATCATTTTGGGCGGGTTTGATGAAAGGAAAACAACGGAAGTGCTATGACAGTTATCCCTCCTACCGAAGTTATCACTTCCTGTTTCTTCCTTATATGGGAGTGATCATAAATGACGTCACATGAACAGTAATCCTCCCGCGAAGCTGAAGGAGCAAACAACCAGAACAAGGACAATATTTTCACGGCTTTTTCTCTGATTCTACAATGGAAAAACGACCTCTCTCACCGTATTAGGAACGCTTAGTCTGGTAAGTACCGTTCTTTTTAGTTTCACGACTCGATGGAAGGTTTATCAAAGTATGTTCATTGATGAGCAAGTTCGAGAATTTGTTCCCATGACAGATAACCCCGGTAACTGGTGTTAACATTTTTGCTCTTCTTGATCGATCTCTTAACGTCAAAAACTTTATTCCTTAATTCAGAAATGAAATAATTCTTCTTCAGTTTGAACCGTAAGCAAAATTTAAGTATGATACAAGGCGAATAGTCCACGGTAGAGGTAAAGTTCCTGAACCGATCTACTATCACAGTACTCGCTCACATGACTGAGTTGGCAACTCAAAATTAAGCTTATATTCATATTTAATTTTTGTGTGACAAAGAGGTTTTCAGTCGGAGTACAACACGTACCAGGCCATCAGAATCGTTTAATCCTCAAAGTCTTTTCTCGTTCACTCAAATAATGCGATTTTTAGTACTTCCTAGGTGGTCTGGTTTTTCCATTGAAGGATGCTAGGAACTAATGGCTGGATAGGATGTTTACAAACTAAGCTAGTGTGCAGTTTGTTCTGCTCTTTCAAGAAAATTCGTTTTGTCTATTGAACATCCTTGTTCAAGACCACGTATTACCTAGTTAATCTTTTGTATTTTCTCTTACAAAGAGATTTTACCGACAAAATAAACTCCTGACGCCCCAGTAATTAGACCACAGGGACACGTTTCTTTTGTGGGGAATTTGTAAAAGAATTGGAGCATTTTCTTTGATCTTTATTGTCTTTATTTGAGCATTTAATTAATTTAATGTTATTGTCAGATTCTTTAAAATGAATTTATGGTGAGTGATAATTTTGAAAGATATATGAAATTTATTTGACATGATAATAACTCATAATTTGTTTGCAAATCTTTTTAGAGGTTTGATGGCTGATAAGAACTTGTTTAAACTTGTTGCAACACCTTTCTAGCAACCAACCAAGAACTAGAATATTTATGACCAGGGCCTGCTAAATTTATCATAATCTTTATACATCATGGGACTTCAAAATCTCTTCAACACCGAACTTTATGATTGTACATAGAGGGCTGAGGAAAAGTAAAGATTAACACATTTATTCAGTTTTTTCTAAAGTTGCCAAATAGCTGAGAACACAGGTGAATTCATGAGATAACTTGTTTTAAGATATAAGGACCTATCACATGATCAAAACCCCTGCCATACATAGTATTTATAAGATGAGAAGCCATGTTATTGGTGGATATAGATACGAACTGTAGGCAAGTATCTATAGACCCAATACAACACAAACTTTAATTTTATAAATTACTTCTAAAAATCATTTTTACTAGAAATGTAAAAACCAGTGTTTTAGATGGGTTTTCAAAAATTATAGAAAAATAATGGCAACTGACATTTCTTCAAGGAGCATGCGTGTATTGTTATATGAGTATATCAATTTTAGCATCCCACATGGATGAACATGTTTGAAGAACATAATACCATCACAAACTTTTGCTAAAATTGGCTAGTGTGTAGGGGTGCGTTAGAAGACTCTCTGGCATTCCATACCATGTTCAGCCACCCCTGAATCGGCTGAAGTGGAAGGCATAGAAACTTTTGCTTTCTGATGTGGAACACTTATAACATCCTTAACACCCCGCCAAATGAATAGTAATGACTGTAAAAATAGAGGGGAAAAATAATTCCCTGCTTGGTTATTAATAATTATGATAATAATAATTTAATAACTTATTGTGCAAATTACATAAAATGATTTAACACACATTACGCTCGATAAACCTGCGATTTAACTATGATAAAACTATATATCTAACAATACATGTATATAACAAAAAGCTATTCAATTGTATGATTATATCCTTTAATAATAATAATTATATTAGTAAATGAATTTTCTTTCAACTTAAAACTAATTAACCCTTGTTTAACACATATTACATACAATCAAACATGCCTTGTTTACACACTATCCGGGACCACTAGACAGAGATTGAACTGATAACAGTATTAGCCAATCAGATCATCATGTTCTCACGCCTTTTCTCATTAATTAGGTAAACACATACAGCAGAACACAAAATAGCATCTAAAATAAGCTTAATTTCTGTTGAAAGCACAGTTGTGAAAGGTCTACTTATCCCAAGTGTATATAGGAATTATTTTCTGTCCCCTGTCATTGAAGAATCCCAAATTTGGAATGATAATTAAGTAAATTCTAGACCAAAACGGTCCTTGTAAAAATACCAGTAGCGAATTATTAAAGCTGATTGGCCCAGACAGTTTTAGTTTGAATGTCATTGTTTTTAGGTGTTATGTGATTGGTCAGTTTTCTTCAAGTGGTCCCGGTTAGTGTGTCCACACTGTAAAAATAATAAGTTTTAACTCTGTTATTTTGCTCTGAATTTATAGATCTATGTGTATACACTTGATGAGACAAATTATTGTCAATGAATACTTTGAACTTATTTGTTCAATACAAATTTCTTCACTTTTTTCCCTTGTACTGTTTCATATTTCTTTACTTGATAATAAGGAGCCTGTGATAGTTGGGCCAGTAAGACTTTTAAGTTTTGTTTCTAGTATATTGTATTTGTATAATACAAGAACATTGGTACAGATTCCTAAACGGTTTAGGTTGAGCTGTAGTAACAACTGGGATTTAAGCTCTTAATGGCACCAAAAGTGAGGCTCTCAAAATATACGTAATCCACCAGCACGTCAATGAGCCACAACACACAAGTGATTTGCAGCCTTTGGTATTATGCTTCAAACAGATTTCAAAGCCTTGACCTGAATTATTTCAGTTTTTAGACGGCTTATGAATCGGCTCCCTGCAGACCATTTACTAATACTAATGAAATGTCTACAGCACTCTCTGACACCATTTCTGGGCTATTTTTGCATTTTATGTCAAACACATTTTACCTTCGATGATCTCCCATTTCCTTGAGTTAATCTTGTGAATCAAAACCATAAAAGGGCAAAACAATTATGAATCAAACCCCAAGTTGATTACAAATGACTGGTCAATAAGAGTGCAGACTCTGATATCTAGCCATCAGGGTTTCGTATGTGCCCGCAATACTCTAGCTACCCCTGGACGTGTCACAAGGGAGAGTATCATAGACGCGTACGAAACCCCAATGGCTGGAAATCTGAGCCTATTATGAGAACCTAAATGTTCTGGAATTTTATATGGTGGGCATTCTATAAACTGTTTTTTTTTTATTTCCTCAGATAATGGCTAAAGTTCTGATCCAGACATCTCCATTAGATTCAAACAAGTCACATCAAAGACATGACAGCCAATCTTCGGATGGTCACCCCTTTCTGTTCACTGATGTTGCACATAGCAGAGATTTTGTCAACAACTTGTTTGTATTAAGGCAACATGAGGAATTCTGTGACATGGTGCTCGTGGTGGGCAATAAGTCAATCACTGCTCACAAGGTTGTTTTAGCATCAAACAGTCCATACTTTAGGGCAATGTTCACAGGTATGGAGGATGTCATGTTTACTTTTTTATTGTAAGCTGTATTAATAACTTTGATATGGGCTGCTTTAGATGCAATGAATCATTAGAAAACATCATGTACTGTTAAGGCCCGTTTACACTAGCAAATTTATCGCACAGCTTGAGCGGCAATTTCAATGGCCATTTTATCGCGACCCAAATCACAGCGAGTTGCACTAAATTTCTATCATGTTTGAATTGGCGGCGACATAGCTGGGATCATCGACAAAGTTGCTAGTGTAAACAGGCCTTCAGGTAAAACATTTCATTTTGGTGCATTTAGACATTTATGAAACAGGTTTTTGAACTAGTCTAGTCAATAATAACTTCTCTTTGCATAGTAAAAAAGATGACAAAACAACAGAAAGCATGACTGGTAAAATTAATAAAACAATAAAATTTATTGTTTTATTAATTTTACCAGTCATGCTTTCTGTTGTTTTGTCATCTTTTTTACTAATTACTTTTTTAATATGCATCAGCTTATGATATTGTGAGAACCACTAAACAGAAAACCTCAATACAAGTTCAGATGTCAGGGCGTTCTGCTGTTTTGGAGGATTTCTTAGCCTTATATCAATTAAATATTTTTAGTGTATTATACGTGTCATTTGTAATCTATACGATATGAGTGGCCGTGTTGTATCAGATATACAACCATGAGCTGAAGGTGACAGACACAAATATTGTATATTTCTTATGAAACATCTAGGTGTATACATTCATGTTCTACTAAAATTTTGAAGATAAAATTGAATTTGGCTGAGAAAATTATTTTGAGTTAAAATTTATGCAAATCACAACGATTTTGTATCCTCCATGGACAATGATTTCTATTGTGTTTTCCTCATTAATTATTCATAAGTTTTATAATACTACATATAGTTTTGAATTTTCTATAATTAATTTAGCTTTTCAATAGGCAAAGAGCCACCTAGTGTCCTGAATAAACCATTATTATTATTATTATTATTGTTGTTATTATTATTATTATTATTATTATTTATCAGTCATTAAGTAAATAACCTCACTTAACTTGTATTTCTTTATTCAATTATTCCCTTGCCTTGCATCAATATTTAGACAGCTTTTAAGTTCTAGCATATTACCATGTCGAACTCCTCAAAAAAACTGCTAAAGTAAAATGAAAAATGTTGTGATGATATACCGGTAACTTAACCCCTAACTGAAACAGTTAGAACTTTTGACAACAAATCTGGTAATGACAAGAAAAGTATTAAACAAAATCTTTATAGAACTGGTTTTTGTTATGGAACTGGAAGTTCTTTTTTTCCTTACGATTGACATCACACTAAATCTCTATTCCTTTCTTTTTCTGTGCAGGTGGTCTACTGGAGAGCCGTCAGAGTACTGTCACACTACAAGAACTAGAGGAATCTGCTATGGAAGACATGGTAGATTTCTTCTACTCTGGAAAAATAGAGATTTCAGAACTCAATGTACAGGATCTTTTACACATTGCCTGCTTATTACAAGTTCAGTCTGTTAAAAAAGCTTGTTGTGAGTTCCTTAAACGACAGCTAAGCCCAGAAAACTGCATTGGTAAGTTGCTTCTTTGATATCCACGTGTAGAACTACATAAAGTTTGACATTATATTCAAAAAACCTCTGATAATAATGAAATGCAGTGAGGGATATTGAATCAAACAAATTATGCATGTGAACATGGTACATCAGTCAGATCTCATGCAACTGAAAATGAAAATATTACAGTTTATTATATAGTTTTGATAGTATGTGCGTGCTGATTGGTTGAGTACTGTACCTTATTAGTGAACAGAGCACAGTTGCAGATGCCATCTGCATGCTTGCTGCAAACTTTGCAAAGAAGTGTAAGAATATTTTGTTTCCATATGATAAAACAGCTCAGATCTTCCGATGTCAACGTTAATTGAAATAGACGTATGATAATTGTTTTTCAATCCTGATTTGTAGGTATTTGTGCATTGGCAGATGCTCATTCTTGTAGGGAGCTTTTGAGCACATCTGAGTTATTTGCCAGGAATCATTTTGTAGAAGTTGTACAGGGCGAAGAATTTATGGACATATCTGCTAAGCAACTAGCACGGTTGGTGTTAGAAGATGAGCTCGGTGTTCACTCAGAAGAGAGGGTATTTGAGGCTGTGATGGCATGGATCAAATATGATATCCAAGGCAGACAGGTAAAGTATTCCCATAATCCAGTGATGATTGTATTACTAGCTAGATCAAGACAAGCAGTGTTATATTATTCTTGAAAGACAGATCAGTTTGCTACCTTCATCTCCCATTATTTATCTCATATTAACATTAAGAACAATTGCACTCATTTAGGGAATTTGGAATATTCTTATATTCTAGGAATATGTCTCAGAGGTCATAAGACATGTGCGCTTTCCTCTGCTGTCTGCAGAGTTTTTGATGGACAGAGTGGCTACAGAAGAATTGATTAGAAATGACAGGGTTTGCAGGTTAGAAAGTTTGTAATTTGCAGCATTTCCTAGTCTCTTCCTTACAATAAAACATCTTGCCTGCATGAACTACAAGTCAGTAGTCAATAATATACCGTATACCGCTTTCTTCATTTTAGTGATCTCCTTTTTGAGGCAACAACATGCCTTCTACTGCCACGTCGTAAATCCCAGATAGCAAAAGAACGGATCCAGCCAAGACGACCCTTGTCTGTTAATAAGATGCTGTATGCCATAGGAGGAATGAGCAGGAGAGAAGCAAGCAAAAGTGGTGAAAAATTTGACCCTAAAGAAGGCAAATGGAAACCAATAGGTACAGTAGAGTTGTTGATCACCTTGGTGACCAGTCAATTTTTACAGGGAGGGGGGGGGGGGTGCATTTTGATTTTTACCTGCAAAAAATCTTCCTGACCCCTCCCCCCAAAGTGCCCTTTTTCTCTCTTAGTCCTACCCTTCGTGGAGCATAAATAATGCTGCCCCCTCCCCCTTTTTCTGGTGGTAACCAACATTTTTATTTATTTCATAAGAGTTTTCATATCACGAAAACATCCTGTAGGAATTAGGTGCACTTTAAGAAAATATTATTCCACTGCTGTAAAGCTGGAAGTAATTACTTTTGGGCATGGCTCTGCATCACAACTTAGTCAGCATGTGATTTTCTATCTTTCTGCCAATTTTTATGCTTGTAACTAAAAACTGAACAATTCTGTACTTCATATTCTTGCACTATAGTGATGATTCGGTTAGAAAGGTATGCAAGCAATACAATGGTTGTCACAAATAGACCTCATCGGCTTGGGTGTAATGTTGTCCCATTTCAGACCATGTGTCATTCCCCAGAGTATCATTTCATTGTTTAACTGTTGCGCATGAGAAGATACATGAATATGGATACAACTCAAACAAAGGATCTTATTCTCAAGAGAATGACACGTGATATGAAATGGGACAACTTTACCCCAAGCCGATGAGGTCTATTCTTTTCAATCATTGAACGTTGTGCATTCAGGTTTCTACAGACAAGTTGCATGTTTCAAAGTCTATTACACTTGTTTCATGCTTTGCCTTTTGTGATTTCTTTTTTCAGGTGATATGAGTATATGTCGATGGGGTGCTGATGTAGGTTCTCTTGGACCATACCTGTATATATGTGGGGGAAGTGACGATGCATCTCGCCTAGACACTGTTGAAAGATTTGATCCGTTTTCTAATGTATGGGTTCCATCTGTTCCCATGGCAACGAGCCGTAATGGAGTAGGGGTAGTCGCTGGCAATGGAAGGATTTATGCAATAGGTGAGTGCTTGAGCATTCTAGATAAGGATTT
Organism: Anthopleura sola; assembly: GCA_023349425.1. Taxonomy (NCBI): domain Eukaryota; kingdom Metazoa; phylum Cnidaria; class Anthozoa; order Actiniaria; family Actiniidae; genus Anthopleura; species Anthopleura sola. Next base: position 61,790 of record JALHLI010000092.1, read on the forward strand.
ACAAACAAACATAGAAACACATGGTTCGTGCTGCTCCTTGAAATCCTTGAAAAGCCCTGGAATTCAAAACTTATTTTTAAGTGCACTTGAAAAGCCCTTCAAAATAGAAAAGTTGTTGAAATTTCCTGGACAGAGCCCTTGAAAAGCACTCTATACCTGGTATTATGATCATCTGTGACATAATTTTTGTTCACAATTCACTTGCAAGAACGACAAGGTTGGTTTGTTAATTTTCATCATTTTACAACGATGTTAGTCAAGCTTAAATACCTTTTGATAATGACTTCGCTGTTTTTACTGATGGTTAACAAAAAATTCCCAAATAAAATTACTCCTTGAAAATCGTCATGTTGGACCTTAAAAATAGTCCTTAAAAAGCCATCTTGAATCTTGTTTTGGAGATGTGGCACGAACCCTGTAAACAATAACTAGATGTCTTATTTACCTGAAGCATTCCTGATATGGTTATTTATTGCAATGATTCTTTGTTTTCAGGTGGTTTTGACGGCTCGATGCCGCTCAACACAGCAGAGTATTATGACCCTAAAACAGGCCGATGGACAGAGATAGCTCGTATGAATCAGTGTCGGTTTGGCGTAGGTTGTGTGGTATTAGACAATCACATCTATGCAATTGGAGGATCTGATGGTACAAATCTTAAAACAGTGGAACGATATGACCCAGAAACAAATAGATGGTCATTTGTTGCACCTATGAGTACAGCTAGGTATGTATATTATCGTTGATAAAACTGTTTAACTGTAATACTCTATTAATCAGATATGCATGTGTTTTTTTAATATTTTGTTGCTGGACTGTGAGGTTAACCCTGAGTTGTGAGTCTGTAACCAGGATCGGAATGATGGAGCATAGCTTTAGTTTGAAATTTCGAAAATAGTTTCTTGTACGTTGGAGTAATCCAGATGAGAGTGGCTTTCCGTATGAGTGAGGAACAATACAGCAAATTCGTAGCCGTACTGTAGCTGTACCGTATCTTACCGTAAATGTAACTACGCGGTGTGATTGGATGAATTCAGTACTGGAAAACAATAGGAAGCCAATTCAATGTTCGGCATGCACGTCGTACCGTGTACATACTGTAAGTCAGTAGTGCCGTATGTTTCCCACTCATACGAAAACCATTCTTATGGGAAGCCATTTCAATGTCACGGCATGTCGTCCATTGTACGTGCTGTAAGTCAGTACCGTATGTTTCCCACTCATATCCGAAAACCGCTGTATTCATGTTGACCGCGAGGGTGATAGATCTGTGTCATAACGTTCGTTTCTTTTTTTAGAAAACAAGTTGGCGTCGCATCACTTGGGGGGCATATTTATGCCATCGGAGGATGTGATCATGGCAAGCGCTATGATACAGTAGAACGCTACGATCCTGCCAAGAATGAATGGCTTGATGTTTGTTCGATGAGCACCCCTCGCAGTGGGTGTGGAGTAGGTGTCTTGGATGGTCTTGTGTACGCTATTGGTGGATATGATGGGACTATGTATTTACAGTCAGTTGAAAGGTAAGTCTCAACTGAAAGTCATTGGCTACAAGGGCGGATCCAGGGGGGTGCATTGAGTGACTAGTCACACCTCTTGGAGTTGAATATAATAAGAGTAAAGGATAAGATAAGACCATGGGTTGAAAACGCACTGCGCATGCTCGGAAGTTCGGCAGAAAATCCACAGACGAACATGCTGTAAGTCAATAGATCTGTGCATCACTTGGGGGGTATATTTATGCCATCGGAGGATGTGATCATGGTAAGCGCTACGAGTCGTGTTTACGAAGAAAACCATTGGAGATTTACATGTCTGGTATTATGCGAATTTCTCTTCTATTATTTGACCAGGGAAAGAAAACAACTAAAGTAATGTGTCAGGAAAAAATAAGCACTAACTTTCCACGAACGGCCTTAACTTTAGCGATTTACTAAACGCCAGTAAATCTCCAATGGTTTTCTTCGTAAAAACGACGAACTTCCGAGCATGCGCAGTGCGTTCCTGATGCTGAATGACTGCTGCTTACATTGTAATGTTTCTTTTATCTCAGATATGATCCACTAACAAACCAATGGTATCAAGCCCCTCCTCTCAGTCAACCACGTGACTGCGTAGCTGTGTGTGTAGCCACATCTAAACGAGTTACCTGCTCAAGCAAAAGACTTTTTGAACATAGAAATAGCAGCCCACCCTCATCGAACCACGGCCACTCAAGCTAGCACTATGCTTATGTATCGCGATTCTTCTATAAGTTTTATCGGGAGAGAGCCGCCAATATAAGCCCGTATTGTCGGCTCAGAATTACCGGGCGATAGGAAAATCGCGATACAAAACTTTTTGCGATTTTGAGCCGCCAATACGGGTTATATTGACGGCGTTGGAAGAAAATATATTTCGTATTAGCCTTCATCGCTTCGCTATGGCCAATACAGAATATATTTTCTCCCAACTAGCCGCCAATATAAACCCGTATTGGCGGCTCAAGATTGAAATAAGTTATAATTCTAACGTGACGGGATGTCTAACCTGACACCAATATGACAAGGAAGTTATCTAGCTGTTGTATCACAGCGTGGAACAATCACAACTCGATAGATGATGACAAAAATCAATTTTATTGGATGATCATAGCGAGATGAGCTTAGTCGTATACACCGTATCGAAAAAATGTCGGGTTGAAAAGATTCAATCGAAATGTTCTGGTTGAACAGCTAATGAGGCTAATTGCTGGGTTAGAATCAGCTGATAAAAGTCTCTGTATGTAAACACACTCAAAATGCCTAGGAATACTGATCAACTAACTACCCAGAATAACCCTCGGTCTTAGCTTCAATGATTTAATCTTTTCAACCCGACACATTTTTACAATTTAGTGTGACTATTTAGCACAGTGTATGAATGATAAAGAAAGCAAGGATCAGACAACTTTTTCATGGAAAAAGAAAAGAAACCTGATTGACTTTTGAAACATCGTATAAGCTATCCTCAGTTTAGAGAGACAAAAAGACGATAGTTGTACCATAAGCAGCGAGAAAACAAATATCGCTATCTATGTAAAATACCACAAATTTAGTTGCTAAACTAGAGCCAAAACGAAACTTATTATGGGTTAACAAAATATTATTGCTCTCAGTTTTTGCATACAGTTATTTAATTTCGAAAAAACCGTATCTTTCTCTTGCGGCGCTCGCTCGGGAAGGCGAGATCAACCAGAGATCAACCGGATGTGTTATGCTGCAGGTGCTGGTTGTACGAAGCCTGGATAAAGTTATCCACCAGATAAGAGTTATTCCAGTGTATAGAATTTGTATAGGTTTTATCCGCTGAATAAGGATTTATCCGATGGATAGCGCTATTCAGGCTTCGTATCACCGGCTCCTGTGACTTAGCGTATATCACCCCTTTTCATCTTCCTACTGTTGGAGAAAACACTTACGTTTGGGACCTATGGTTGCTGACGTAACCAAAATGTACAGTTTATTAAAACGAAAATATCTAAGATTGTGTTTTTTGAAGAACATAAATGAATGTATCGTTAATATTTAAAGGATGGACAACTAACCTGGAAGAATTGGGTCTGATCAATGTTCACAGGCAAATGTTTGCTAAACTATTTCCAACCAATAAACAAGAAAAAACAAGTATTAGTCTTAGTCCACAAATCCTGAAAAGAAATATTTACTTAGTGTATGATACTGGCTGAGTTATTTTTTAAGCTGGCGAACTCAATGTTGACCACTTGCATTTTGAACGTGCAAACATGAAAATGGCCAAAGGGTTGTCTGCACGATTAAAGGTTCTGTCAATGAATTAACTCATAAAAAGTTGTAAATAAAACGTTCTTGATCATTCTTATTAGTCTTCTCGCATGAGCAGATGATACCTATTCTTGTATCTGCGTGCCGTTTGATCGTTTTAGTTTGGACGAACGAAAATGTGTGTGGACAACGGTGTGGTGGCCTGACGACTCGTCCACAAACGTAGTATATAGCAAACTCTTTCCCTTTCCTTCCCCGGTTCCCTTTTCACTTCATTGCCTATTTTCTTTCCTTTTCGTTAACTTTGTTTTCTGTGAGTCTCCTTTATTTTGGCGTGTTTTTTATTCATTTGACTTCGCCTTTGAAATATGAAATCACTTTAGTAGGTATGTAACTGGGGGGTCATATTCAATTTTTAATCTTAGGACCATACTTCCAGACCTAGTGCTGAAGCGCAGTATGGCAGCGCGAAGCTTTCACGGCTATGCCGGAGATTTCGACCCCGACACCGCTATCCAATGACTAATCAGGGAGCTCGGCCGAAACCTAAGGGAGAGGTTAGTCGGCCCCTAAACCGTTTATGATTAACCCCTTACTATGATCAGCGGAAAAACCAGTGTTTCTCTTGATGACTACCTTCCTATACTTGCTTCCTTCCATGTGGGAGGTATGCCAGCATAAGAAATGTGCGAAACACTGAGACTCAAGAGTTTTGTAAATTCAGGGGGGAAAATATAGGAAATTATTATTTTTAATCTCAGTAGGTTCAATGTGAATCACACAGTTCTACAAGTATCGCCGCTTTTGAGTGTGTGGGTTTTTTTCTTTTTCTTTTTTTTTTTTTTTTTTTTTTTTTTTTTGCAAAGTTCCTGAGTGATTTTGAAGGTACTTTAAAGACGAGAAGCAGGTTCGAGTAATGTTTAAGATTACCCCACTATGATCAGGAGAAAAAGTTTTTTCGATACTTGTCTTATTCCATGTGGGAGGTATGAAAACAGAACAAGAAATGCGCAAACCATGCACTTAAATCCAAAGTTTTTTCAGTAAACCAAATTGTATAGAAACTATTTAATTTTCAATCTTAGGACCATATCTCCAGACCTAGTGCTGAAGCACAGTATGGCAGTGCGAAGTATTTACGGCTATGCCGGAGATTTCAGCCTCAACACTCCTCGAAACCGCTATCCATATATATGATTGGATCCTCCAGGATATGATTGGATCCTCCAGGATATGATTGGATCCTCCAGGATATGATTGGATCCTCCAGGATATGATTGGATCCTCCAGGATATGATTGGATCCTCCAGGATATGATTGGATCCTCCAGAATATGATTGGATCCTCCAGGATATGATTGGATCCTCCAGGATATGATTGGATCCTCCAGGATATGATTGGATCCTCCAGGATATGATTGGATCCTCCAGGATATGATTGGATCCTCCAGAATATGATTGGATCCTCCAGGATATGATTGGATCCTCCAGGATATGATTGGATCCTCCAGGATATGTTTGGATCCTCCAGGATATGATCGAATCCTCCAGGATATGATTGGATTTTCCAAAATATGATTGGATCCTCCAGGATATGATTGGATCTTCCAGGATATGATTGTATCCTCCAGAATATGATTGGATTTTCAAGAGTATGATTTGATCCTCCAGGATATGATTGGATCCTCCAGCATGTGATTGGATCCTCCAAGATATGATTGGATACTCCAGAATATGATTGGATCCTCCAGGATATGATCCTTTTTTCAGCCAAAACCCCAGTTTTTTTCGCCAAAAAGTTTCGTTTTTATCTGGTGAGGTATTTTCATGAGCAAAAAGTGGGGGTTTCAGCAAAACAGCCATGCCGTCAGCGAAAAACCTCGTTTTGAGGGCCAAAATGGCCATTTTTCCGTTTTTTGCACCAAAAAGCTTTTTTTTTTCAGCAAAACCCTGTTTTTCTCACCCAAAATGTGTTTTTCTCGTGCAAAAGGTGCGTTTAGCAGTGAAAACGTCGTGTTTTGACCAAAAGAAAATTCTCAGCAAAATTCCAATTTTTCTCAGCAAAAAACAGTTTTTTTGACCAAAAAGTACCTTTTTTCAGCCAAAACCCAAAAAATTTTTCGCCAAAAATTTTCGTTTTTATCTCGTGAGGTATTTTCATGAGCAAAAAGTGGGGGTTTCAGCAAAACAGCCATGCCGTCAGCGAAAAACCTCGTTTTGAGGGCCAAAATGGCCATTTTTCCGTTTTTTGCACCAAAAACCTTTTTTTGTCAGCAAAACCCTGTTTTTCTCACCCAAAATGTGTTTTTCTCGTGCAAAAGGTGCGTTTAGCAGTGAAAACGTCGTGTTTTGACCAAAAGAAAATTCTCAGCAAAATTCCAATTTTTCTCAGCAAAAAACAGTTTTTTTGACCAAAAAGTACCTTTTTTCAGCCAAAACCCAAAAAATTTTTCGCCAAAAATTTTCGTTTTTATCTCGTGAGGTATTTTCATGAGCAAAAAGTGGGGGTTTCAGCAAAACAGCCATGCCGTCAGCGAAAAACCTCGTTTTCAGGGCAAAAATGGCCATTTTTCAGTTTTTTGGACCAAAAAGCACCTTTTTTCAGCCAAAACCCCAGTTTTTTTCGCCAAAAAGTTTCGTTTTTATCTCATGAGGTATTTTCATGAGCAAAAAGTGGGGGTTTCAGCAAAACAGCCATGCCGTCAGCGAAAAACCTCCTTTTGAGGGCCAAAATGGCCATTTTTCAGTTTTTTGGACCAAAAAATATGATTGGATCCTCCAGGATATGATTGGATTTTCCAGAATATGATTGGATCCTCCAGGATATGATTGGATCCTCCAGGATATGATTGGATCCTCCAGGATATGATTGGATCCTCCAGGATATAATCGGATCCTCCAGGATATGATTGGATTTTCCAGAATATGATTGGATCCTCCAGGATATGGTTGGATCCTCCAGGATATGATTGGATACTCCAGGATATGATTGGATCCTCCAGGATATGATTGGATCCTCCAGGATATGATTGGATCCTCCAGGATATGATCCTCCAGAATGTGATTGGATCCTATTATACAATAATACAATAAGCTTTATTGCTCTTTTTGATATACCTTTCTTGACATCTTTTAACAATTTTGACAATAAAGATTTTGACAATCTTTTAACAATTATAATAATTAAGTACATTGAAGAAGAAAAATAAAAAATAAAACGTTATGCTAAATTTCTATCTATATTACATTGTACTGAGTGGAAAGTATGGTTTGTAATAGAATTTAGTATTTTTGTTTTTGAGCCTGGAGGTCAGATTAACAATATGTTTTCTAGTTGACCTCCAGCCTTTTTATATTAACAATTTTTGACGACTGAATTAAGGAAAATTACGAAAGGGTAAATTTATACTAAGAAAAAATATGGAAAAATATTGAGCAAAAATGTTAAGCCTGATGATAAGCTTATATATAAGCAGACCCGTAACCAGGGGGGAGCACAGGGTGCACGTGCACCCCCCCCCCCCCCCCCCATCAGACCAAAAGGTCCGCTTTTTATCAACATTTGTTTGTTAAAGTTAATAAAGTTCATTATTATTATCATTGCTTGAAAATAAAAAAAAAATACAGATTTAATGTAAATCAAAAAATTAAACCACTATCATTTCCCAGTTTTCTCCATTTGTTTCTTTTTTCCAATAATGTGTTGGGTTACCTGTGGTACACTACACTTAGGTCCATTTTTACTTGATGTGCACCCCCCCGCTAAATGTTCTGGTTACGGCCCTGGGAAAGTTGCATCAGAATAAGAATGTACACGAGATGAATTGGATGGCTGTATCAGAATAAGAATGTACACGAGATGGATTGGATTGGTGCTTCGGAAATAGAATGATCACGGGATGGATTGGATGGGTACATCAGAATAAGAATGTAAACGAGATAGATTGGATGGGTGCTTCAGAATTAGAATGTTCATGGGATGGATTGGATGGGTGCATCAGAATAAGAAGGTACACGAGATAGATTGGATGGGTGTCTCAGAATGAAAATGTACACGAGATAGATTGGATGGACGCATCAGAATAAGAATGTACACGAGATGGATTGGATGGGTGTATCAGAATGAAAATGTACACGAGATGGATTGGATGGACGCATCAGAATAAGAATGTACACGAGATGGATTGGATGGGTGTATCAGAATAAGAATGTACACGAGATGTATTGGATGGGTGCATCAGAATAAGAATGTACATGAGATGGATTGGATTGACGCATCAGAATAAGAATGTACACGGGATGGATTGGGTTAGTGCTTCAGAATTAGAAGATTTACGGGATGGATTGGATGGGTGTTTCAGATTAAGAATGTACACGAGATGGATAATTGGATGGGTGCATCAGAATAAGAATGTACACGAGATGGATAATTGAATGGGTGCATCAGAATAAGAATGTACACGAGATGGATTGGATGGGTGTATCAGAATAAGAATGTACACGAGATGGATTGGATGGGTGCATCAGAATAAGAATGTACATGAGATGGATAATTGAATGGGTGCATCAGAATAAGAATGTACACGAGATGGATTGGATGGGTGTATCAGAATAAGAATGTACACGAGATGGATTGGATGGGTGCATCAGAATAAGAATGTACACGAGAAGGATTGGATGGGTGTATCAGATTAAGAATGTACACAAGATAGATTGGATGGGTGTATCAGAATAAGAATGTACACGAGATGGATTGGATGGGTGTATCAGAATAAGAATATACAAGAGATGGATTGGATGGGTGTATCAGAATAAGAATGTACACGAGATGGATTGGATGGGTGCATCAGAATAAGAATGTACACGAGATGGATTGGATGGGTGTATCAGAATAAGAATGTACACGAGATTGATAATTGGATGGGTGCATCAGAATAAGAATGTACACAAGATAGATTGGACGAACGTAAAGAATGAGAATGTACATGATATGAGGGCTTCAATGGGGTATTCCTCTTCACGACTAAAGCTTAAGATTCAGGCTTTCTTTACGGCTGATTATTTTAGAGTCTAGCCGTCTATATATATATAGAAGGTGTGTATACGATATTCCACCATGAAGTGCTAGCCACGTCCTTGGCAAGCTTCCACATACTTATTGAGGGTCATTTTATGTAAGTCAAATGAGGTCCAATAAAGTGTTGATTTTACACAAAAGGCTGTGTTTCTAAAAGAGGACTCTCATAAAGATGGTCCTGACTGACTGAAATGATAGGCAGTGGGATTCACCTTTTTTGGCCGGGCTGACAGGTTTTTATGCCCTTGGACTGGGATTTAGCCATTACTGGGATGGAGATTTCTCTAATTCTTTATTATAAACTTTAACTCGGATTTTGCAGAGCCCTAAAGTTTACGTGTGGGGAGACTGAAAATCTGAACGGCACCTTTAGATCGTTTCCCTTTTGTTTGTTTGTTTATTTGTTTGTTTGGGCGTTGTTTTTTTTTATTGATGATCAATATACTTATATACGCATGCGCAGTCCTTGTACGTGTGCATAAACATATCTCACTTGTAACACCAAAAATGTCTCTTTGCAAAGCGGTATTTAAGAGATAAAACAATAAAAACTCAGTTCTGATTTTTACACCATCATTGATCTGCGCATACGTCGCATCTGAGTTTTGTAAACACATCCCACATGGAAAAAAATAACCAAAGCGACAAAAGCATCAGCACTTCAAATGACATACCGGGTGTGCTGGTCATAGCAAGGGGTTAATCATCTACGGTCTAGGGGCCGACTAACCTCTCCCTTAGGCTTGGGGGCTGAGCTTCCTGATCAGTCAGTAATGTCCTCCCGGGATAGCGGTGTTGGGGCCGAAATCTCCAGCGTAGCCGTAAGTCCATACGATGCTTCAGCAATCGATGTCTGGAAGTATGGTCCCGGTAAATCAATCAATAAAAACAAATTAACTCCATAAAACTGAATCTTATATAAAGATGATTATGGTTATATATATTACAAAAATATTCCATGATATTCTGAAGTATCCGAACATGCATTTTTTGAGTATCCAAAACCATACTCTGGAGTATCCAAAATCATATTCTGGAGGACCCAAAACCATATTACGGAGGCTCCAAAATCATATTCTGGAAGATCCAAAATCATATTCTGGAGTATCCAAAATCATATTCTGGAGGACCCAAAACCATATTACGGAGGCTCCAAAATCATATTCTGGAAGATCCAAAATCATATTCTGGAGGATCCAAAAACATATTCTGGAGGATCCAAAATCGTATTATGGAGTATCCAAAATCATATTCTGGAGTATCCAAAATCGCATTCTGGAGGATCCAAAACCATATTCTGGAGGATCCAAAAACCATATTATGTAGGATCCAGAACAATATTCTCGAGAATCCAAAACCATATTCTGGAGTATCCAAAATCTTATTCTGGAGTATCCAAAACATATTCTGGAGGATCCCAAATCATATTCTGGAGGATCCAAAATCATATTCTGGAGTATCCAAAACCATATTCTGGAGGATCCAAAACCATATTCTGGAGGATCCAAAATCATATTCTGGAGGATCCAAAACCATATTGTGGAGGATCCAAAATCATATTCTGGATGATACAAAATCATATTGTGGAGGATCCAAAACCATATTGTGGAGGATCCAAAACCATATTCTGGATGATACAAAATCATATTCTGGAGGATCCAAAACCATATTGTGGAGGATCCAAAACCATATTCTGGATGATACAAAATCATATTCTGGAGGATCCAAAACCATATTGTGGAGGATCCAAAATCATATTCTGGAGGATCCAAAACCATATTCTGGAGGATCCAGAACCATATTCTGGAGGATCCAAAATCATATTCTGGGGGATCCAAAACCATATTCTGGAGGATCCAAAATCACATTCTGGAGGATCCAAAACCATATTCTGGAGGATCCAAAATCATATTCTGGAGGATCCAAAATCATATTCTGGAGGATCCAAAATCATATTCTGGAGGATCCAAAATCATATTCTGGACGATGCAAAATCATATTCTGGAGGATCCAAAATCATATTCTGGAGGATCCAAAATCATATTCTGGAGGATCCAAAACCATATTCTGGACGATGCAAAACCATATTCTGCATGATCCAAAACCATATTCTAGAGGATCGAAAATCATATTCTGGAGGATCGAAAATCATATTCTGGAGGATCCAAAATCGTATTCTGGAGTATCCAAAATCATATTCTGGAGTATCCAAAACCATATTCTGGAGGATCCAAAACCATATTCTGTAGGATCCAAAATCATATTCTGGGGGATCCAAAGCCATATTCCGGAGGATTCAAAATCACATTCTGGAGGATCCAAAACCATATTCTGGAGGATCCAAAATCATATTCTGGAGGATCCAAAATCATATTCTGGAGGATCCAAAATCATATTCTGGAGGATCCAAAATCATATTCTGGACGATGCAAAATCATATTCTGGAGGATCCAAAATCATATTCTGGAGGATCGAAAATCATATTCTGGAGGATCCAAAACCATATTCTGGACGATGCAAAACCATATTCTGCATGATCCAAAACCATATTCTGCAGGATCGAAAATCATATTCTGGAGGATCGAAAATCATATTCTGGAGGATCCAAAACCATATTCTGGACGATGCAAAACCATATTCTGCATGATCCAAAACCATATTCTGCAGGATCGAAAATCATATTCTGGAGGATCGAAAATCATATTCTGGAGGATCCAAATCCATATTCTGGACGATGCAAAACCATATTCTGCATGATCCAAAACCATATTCTGCAGGATCGAAAATCATATTCTGGAGGATCGAAAATCATATTCTGGAGGATCGAAAATCATATTCTGGTGGATCCAAAACCATATTCTGGACGATGCAAAACCATATTCTGCATGATCCAAAACCATATTCTGCAGGATCGAAAATCATATTCTGGAGGATCGAAAATCATATTCTGGAGGATCCAAAACCATATTCTGGACGATGCAAAACCATATTCTGCATGATCCAAAACCATATTCTGCAGGATCGAAAATCATATTCTGGAGGATTGAAAATCATATTCTGGAGGATCGAAAACAATTTTCTGGAGTATCCGATGATATTTTTGGATATTCAATCACATTTTAAAGTATCCGACAATTTTTTGGAGCATCAAACACGATATTCTGCAGTATCCTTTAATACGTAATCCAGATAAATTGGTTTGTATTCAAGGCAGAATAAGAACATACACGAGATGGATTGGATGGGCCTATCAGAATAAGAATGTACACCAGATGCATTGGATGGGTGCGTTAGAATAAGAATGTACACGAGATGGATTGGATGGGTGCATCAGAATAAGAATGTACACGAGATGGATTGGATGGGCGCATCAGAATAAGAATGTACACGAGATGGATTGGATGGGCGCATCAGAATAAGAATGTACACGAGATGGATTGGATGGGCGTATCAGAATAAGAATGTACACGAGATGGATTGGATTGGGCGCAACAGAATAAGAATGTACATGAGATGGATTGGATGGGCGTATCAGAATAAGAATGTACATGAGGTGGATTGTATGAACGTACAGATCAGGGATGTTGGAACGCCTTTTTAAAATTAGAGCTCGAAATGAATTGAAGAAAAGGCGAAATAAGTTCACTAGTTTTCACGGATTACCTCTCGAGGTCCCTCTTTTATTTCGCTAATATATATCTAGAAGAGTGGTGCATGGGGAACCTCTTTCTGACCCTCCCCCTTTATCTGATCCGTAGCCTGAGTCTAACAAGAAGGTGGATACATTGACTTATCATACTATTTACATACTACTATATGCAATTTAAATATAACCTCTCTATTTCGTTAATAATTATTCAAATACTTTTTGCAAAATAAATTTCGAATTTTGGTAAAACCAGATCACTGCTATTCAGTTTTTCCTCACTGACTGTAACTATACAACATATCACTCGTCTTGGTTCATATTTTGGATGATAAGAGTTACAACCAAGTGTGCCGGTATGGATATTTCTCTAGGTTGTGACGGCTACTTTAATGCCCGTCTTCACGCTTCGACTGTCGGCACGATTCTATGCCAGATTGTGTCGAGAAGCAAATCATACGTTAAGTTAAGAGATCCAAGCCTGATTTGGGCCGACGTGCAAAAATCTGTCACCGCTCTACTGATTTTGTGAATCGTAGGATCTGGAGGATCCAAAATCATATTCTGGAGGATCCAAAATCATATTCTGGAGTATCCGACCTTATAACCCAACGATGAATTTTCGCGCGCTGTCATTGGTTCAAATGGGTCACGTGCAGGACGGGTATCAGGCGATATCCCCCGTCCGAAGTGATATTCGTCCAGCAGAAGGTAAAAACGTTAAAAAAGAAAAGAAAAAACCCGGAAAACAAAGAAACTCGGTTTTTACAAACAAGTGAGAGTAAAATCATACAAAGACTGGTTGAGAAAACTACGCCAGGAAACACGAAAAAATCAACAAAATATACTGTAAATGTCTTCAATAGTAAGCATCCATGTTTCGTGAATGAAGTTTTTGGTTTGTTTTCGAAATTGTTTTTATAAACTACTAAAAACCAACAAAGAATTCCACAACAAATGTCAAACAATAGAATAATTCAATGTCAAATAGCTTTCATTTACCAAAATAATTGTTTTTATATCCAGCGTGGAGACGAGAGAGAATTATTTTTTGAAAACTCTGGAGATGACGAGTCGATGCAGTTTCCTGAAGTCGTTGGGTTATAAAATAAATAAACCCCCTCTGGCTCACTGGAATATCGGCTGATAATGTCCTTGGATGAGAAATGGTCCTCAAAATATCACATTTGCCCTCGAAGCTTCGCTTCTCGGCCAAATGTTCTTTTTTCGGACCATTTCTCATCCTCGGACATTATCAGCCGATATCCCAGCCGCCAGGAGGGGTTTATTTACTAAATATTCTGGAGTATCCAAAATCATATTCTGGAGTAACCGATCATATTCTGGGGTATCCGATTATGTTTTTGGATATTTAATAACATTTTCAATTATCTTACAATATATAAAGATTTATATAGTATATCCGACGATATTCCGCGGTATCCGATAATATGTGTCCAGATAGATTAGATGGGTGTATCAGATTAAGAATGTACACGAGATGGATTGGATTGGTGTATCAGAATAAGAATGTACACGAGATGGATTGGATGGGTGTATCAGAATAAGAATGTACACGAGATGGATTGGATTGGTGTATCAGAATAAGAATGTACACGAGATGGATTGGATGGGTGCATCAGAATAAGAATGTACATGAGATGGATTGGATTGACGCATCAGAATAAGAATGTACACGGGATGGATTGGGTTAGTGCTTCAGAATTAGAAGATTTACAGGATGGATTGGATGGGTGTATCAGAATAAGAATGTACACAAGATAGATTGGATGGGTGTATCAGAATAAGAATGTACACGAGATGGATAATTGGATGGGTGCATCAGAATAAGAATGTACACGAGATGGATAATTGAATGGGTGCATCAGAATAAGAATGTACACGAGATGGATTGGATGGGTGTATCAGAATAAGAATGTACACGAGATGGATTGGATGGGTGCATCAGAATAAGAATGTACACGAGAAGGATTGGATGGGTGCATCAGATTAAGAATGTACACAAGATAGATTGGATGGGTGTATCAGAATAAGAATGTACACGAGATTGATAATTGGATGGGTGCATCAGAATAAGAATGTACACAAGATAGATTGGACGAACGTAAAGAATGAGAATGTACATGATATGAGGGCTTCAATGGTGTATTCCTCTTCACGACTAAAGCTTAAGATTCAGGCTTTCTTTACGGCTGATTATTTTAGAGTCTAGCCGTCTATATATATATAGAAGGTGTGTATACGATATTCCACCATGAACTGCTAGCCACGTCCTTGGCAAGCTTCCACATACTTATTGAGGGTCATTTTATGTAAGTCAAATGAGGTCCAATAAAGTGTTGATTTTACACAAAAGGCTGTGTTTCTAAAAGAGGACTCTCATAAAGATGGTCCTGACTGACTGAAATGATAGGCAGTGGGATTCACCTTTTTTGGCCGGGCTGACAGGTTTTTATGCCCTGGGACTGGGATTTAACCATTACTGGGATTGAGATTTCTCTAATTCTTTATTATAAACTTTAACTCGGATTTTGCAGAGCCCTAAAGTTTACGTGTGGGGAGACTGAAAATCTGAACGGCACCTTTAGAACGTTTCCCTTTTGTTTGTTTGTTTGTTTATTTGTTTGTTTGGGCGTTGTTTTTTTTTTTTTGATGATCAATATACTTATATACGCGTGCGCAGTCCTTGTACGTGTGCATAAACATATCTCACTTGTAACACCAAAAATGTCTCTTTGAAAAGCGGTATTTAAGAGATAAAACAATAAAAACTCAGTTCTGATTTTTACACCATCATTGATCTGCGCATACGTCGCATCTGAGTTTTGTAAACACATCCCACATGGAAAAAAATAACCAAAGCGACAAAAGCATCAGCACTTCAAATGACATACCGGGTGTGCTGGTCATAGCAAGGGGTTAATCATCTACGGTCTAGGGGCCGACTAACCTCTCCCTTAGGCTTGGGGGCCGAGCTTCCTGATCAGTCAGTAATGTCCTCCCGGGATAGCGGTGTTGGGGCCGAAATCTCCAGCGTAGCCGTAAGTCCATACGATGCTTCAGCAATCGATGTCTGGAAGTATGGTCCCGGTAAATCAATCAATAAAAACAAATTAACTCCATAAAACTGAATCTTATATAAAGATGATTATGGTTATATATATATTACAAAAATATTCCATGATATTCTGAAGTATCCGAACATGAATTTTTTGAGTATCCAAAACCATACTCTGGAGTATCCAAAATCATATTCTGGAGTATCCAAAATCATATTCTGGAGGATCCAAAACCATATTCGGGAGGCTCCAAAACCATATTCTGGAAGATCCAAAATCATATTCTGGAGGATCCAAAAACATATTCTGGAGGATCCAAAATCGTATTCTGGAGTATCCAAAATCATATTCTGGAGTATCCAAAATCACATTCTGGAGAATCCAAAACCATATTCTGGAGGATCCAAAACCATATTTTGTAGGATCCAGAACAATATTCTGGAGAATCCAAAACCATATTCTGGAGTATCCAAAATCTTATTCTGGAGTATCCAAAACATATTCTGGAGGATCCCAAATCATATTCTGGAGGATCCAAAATCATATTCTGGAGTATCCAAAACCATATTCTGGAGGATCCAAAACCATATTCTGGAGGATCCAAAACCATATTGTGGAGGATCCAAAATCATATTCTGGATGATACAAAATCATATTCTGGAGGATCCAAAAACCATATTGTGGAGGATCCAAAACCATATTCTGGAGGATCCAAAACCATATTCTGGACGATGCAAAACCATATTCTGCATGATCGAAAACCATATTCTGGAGGATCGAAAATCATATTCTGGAGGATGCAAAATCATATTCTGGAGGATCCAAAATCATATTCTGGAGGATCCAAAACCATATTCTGGACGATGCAAAACCATATTCTGCATGATCCAAAACCATATTCTGGAGGATCGAAAATCATATTCTGGAGGATCCAAAACCATATTCTGGACGATGCAAAACCATATTCTGCATGATCCAAAACCATATTCTGGAGGATCCAAAATCATATTCTGGAGGATCAAAAATCATATTCTGGAGTATCCGACCATATTCTGGATAATATCATGATTACCTCGGGATCCATTGTTTCCAGAGGGATGTTTAAGGTCTAATATCCCCCTGGATGAATAGCGATCAGGGATATTTAGTCTAAATATCCCTCATGAATATAATCATGAGGGATATTTAGACTAAATATCCCTCATGAATATAATCATGAAGGACATTTAGACTAAATATCCCTCATGAATATAATCATGAAGGACATTTGGGCTAAATATCCCTCATCACTATCAATGAGGCATGGTCCCTCATATGACAATCACCGGGACCATGGCTGGGTAGCATTGACCCAATCGGAGATTTTGCGCAATGACTCTGGACTACACACTATTGAACACCCCAGCACTTGTGGGATCCATTGAATAATCTTTGCGCATACGTTGACTAGCCGAGAATTTTTCTTACTATTTGTGACGTAATCAAGACGGTTTCAAAACACTTCATTAATACCGCTCTAGGCCAACCAAAGTGAATTAGAATAAAGCACCACGAATGAATGAATGCTGGTTTAATTCGCAATTGTCGCATTTAACAAAGGCGAATTCCCTTAAGTACGCCGCATATCAACAGCTTTGTAAAACTTTGTAATTTATGCATCGTACGAAAGCTATTTCCTAAGAGCAGTTTTATTCCTTGGTAATCATAATATTACAAACTAATAGCATGAAATTTCGGGTGATTAGTGATTAAATGTCCCCTCAAGCCTCGGGAGGTTTAGTTAAAGTCCCTCCGCCTTCGGCGTCGGGACTTCAACAAAACCTCCCTCGGCTTTCGGGGACATTTAATCACTAATCACCCTCAAGTCATGACTGGAAGCAATGAGGTGGCACCCAATAGCGTCACAAGGAAGATTTTTTTGATAATATGAAATACGTACTATTTATGTTATAAAATGATAGATATCGATACGAAATAACGTAATTACAACTTTTGTTGTTTATGTGATAAGTAATTTGCATTATACATAGCTATAATTAATAATAACCGCGTGGGGCCTGGTAATTACTCAGCATGCTATTCTTTTCAAACGGTGAAATTTACTATTCAAACATGAAATACTTATAAGATATTTATCACAAATGAATTTCATATGTTCACAGTCGCATAATCTTTCTGTAATAAGCAAACATACAAACAACTCAGTAAAATCGCGATCGACTTATAGTAAAACGTGTAGCGCCTGCTATAGACAATATATAGACAATATATTAATACAAATTAATAAAAGTTTAAATTTCACATAATGTTTACTGAACGCTTTTCTTAAGTTGTTATATTTTGTCAGATGAATATCTTGCTCTAGAAATATAGGATTTATAGATAAGAAGGACAAAATTGACTAATGTAGAAAATTTAAAACATAAACAAGGCCCTATCATAATATATGATAATATAATATAATATTAAAATTATGTTTCTTTTTAACAACTTATCGAGTTATGTAGTTGCTATTCAATATTCACAAAATTTCAAGCCCTTATGAAGCAGCACCAAAAATCTAAAGTAACCTTTTTGAATTAAAAAAAAACAGGTGTAAGCACACATCCGATAAAATAAACTTTGATTTCTAGAGACAAAACATCCCGATTTCTTTCAAAAAAGCAGCAAAGAACTTGTTTATCATAGATAAGTTATCGTGGACTTACATTTTTATAAAATATTCTTTGCTCTTCTTAAAAATAGCCTTAACAGTCCCTTACATTTTTTTGCACAAAGCTATAACATATGCAAATGAGATTTCGTTTGTCGAAAATAAGTCAGCAAACTTCCAACTACAATTATACATTCACCTTTAGAGCTAGACTAGTTGATTTGGTAGCATTATATCAATCAATTAAACGACAAATGCATCCTAAAGTAATATAGAAATCAAGGCTTTGTAACTAGGAGAAATACCCTAAATACGAAATGTTGACAAAAAATTATTGTATGTTTTGTACGTGTCGAATTTACAAACAGAAAATTTCAATTGTACACTGTTCCCGATCATTAAGGTCGATCAGCATCAAATCTACACCAAAATGTCTGGAAAAAGTATAATTTATATTCTATGGAAAATTTACGATTTATAGATCAGTTTTCATAACTTATTTTGAATAAATATAAGTGGTATTAGAAATATACGCTACATGGTTACACAAAGTTGTGAGAAAGAAAATCATCAAAATTAAATGTATTCGAATCTCCTTTACTGATTTACTTCGACTACTGTATAGCTATGTGGCATATATACGGACTGATAATCGTATCTTGTGGTAAAAGACCGCTATTTAGGTGCAATTTTACAATACGCACTAATGTTACCTAATAAATGTGACGGGTTACATGCAAATTCGCACTGCGCTTCATTTCTATTTATTAACATTTAATATAGAAATTATACAGATCTAACTATATTCTTTTACCTATAGTAAAACATATCCTCTTTCTTCACCATGAATAGAAAAAATCGTATTTTAGAAGCGTGTTGCTGCTAATAATAAATATTTATCTTGAACAAATTGCCGAATTTGGTATGCGTTGCACCTCATTGCTTCCAGTCTCATGCTATTACTTATAAGTATCCAAAATCATATTCTGGAGTAACCGATCATATTCTGGGGTATCCGATTATGTTTTTGGATATTTAATAACATTTTCAAGTATCCTACAATATATAAATATTTATATAGTATATCCGACGATATTCTTCGGTATCCGATAATATGTGCCCAGATAGATTAGATGGGTGTATCAGATTAAGAATGTACACGAGATGGATTGGATAGGTGTATCAGATTAAGAATGTACACGAGATGGATTGGATGGGTGTATCAGATTAAGAATGTACACGAGATGGATTGGATGGGTGTATCAGAATAAGAATGTACACGAGATGGATTGGATGTGTGTATCAGATTAAGAATGTACACGAGATGGATTGGATGGGTTTATCAGATTAAGAATGTACACGAGATGGATAATTGGATGGGTGCATCAGAATAAGAATGTACACGAGATGGATAATTGAATGGGTGCATCAGAATAAGAATGTACACGAGATGGATTGGATGGGTGTATCAGATTAAGAATGTACACGAGATGGATAATTGGATGGGTGCATCAGAATAAGAATGTACACGAGATGGATTGGATGGGTGCATCAGAATAAGAATGTACATGAGATGGATAATTGAATGGGTGCATCAGAATAAGAATGTACACGAGATGGATTGGATGGGTGTATCAGAATAAGAATGTACACGAGATGGATTGGATGGGTGCATCAGAATAAGAATGTACACGAGAAGGATTGGATGGGTGTATCAGATTAAGAATGTACACAAGATAGATTGGATGGGTGTATCAGAATAAGAATGTACACGAGATGGATTGGATGGGTGCATCAGAATAAGAATGTGCACGAGATGGATTGGATTGGTGCTTCAGAATTAGAATGATCACGGGATGGATTGGATGGGTACATCAGAATAAGAATGTACACGAGATGGATAATTGGATGGGTGCATCAGAATAAAATTGTACACGAGATGGATTGGATGGGTGTATCAGAATAAGAATGTACACGAGATGGATTGGATGGATGCACCAGAATAAGAATGTACACGAGATGGATTGGATGGGTGTATCAGAAGAAGAAAGTACACGAGATGGATTGGATTGGTGCTTCAGAATTAGAATGATCACGGGATGCATTGGATGGGTACATCAGAATAAGAATGTACACGAGATGGATAATTGGATGGGTGTATCAGAATAAGAATGTACACGAGATGGATTGGATGGGTGTATCAGAATAAGAATGTACACGAGATGGATTGGATGTGTGTATCAGAATAAGAATGTACACGAGATGGATTGGATTGGTGCTTCAGAAATAGAATGATCACGGGATGGATTGGATGGGTACATCAGAATAAGAATGTACACGAGATGGATTGGATGGACGCATCAGAATAAGAATGTACACGGGATGGATTGGGTTAGTGCTTCAGAATTAGAAGACTGATTTACGGGATGGATTGGATGGGTGTATCAGAATAAGAATATACACGAGATGGATTGGATGGGTGCATCAGAATAAGAATGTACACAAGATAGATTGGACGAACGTAAAGAATGAGAATGTACATGAAATGAGGGCTTCAATGGGGTATTCCTCTTCACGACTAAAGCTTAAGATTCAGGCTTTCTTTACGGCTGATTATTTTAGAGTCTAGCCGTCTATATACATATAGAAGGTGTGTATACGATATTCCACCATGAACTGCTAGCCACGTCCTTGGAACACGGCGGTCAAACGCAGTGCGCATGCGTGGGCAATGTTGCAGCGCGGCAAATTTACATTTGTAAACATTAGGATTTTACGTACGACTGAATTCAAAGCTGATTTATAAGAAATTCCCTGCATATTTAAGCTCGTTTTTTTCTGTACACACTCTTTGTCATACCCTCAAACTATTCTCAGTTTACACTTTTTTATTTCTTTTTACATTTTGAGAAAAACGCGATGAAAGTTGCCTCCTTCGTAGTTTTTTTATAATATCAGATAATCTTACTTTTGAGAGTGTGCTTGTAGGACTTGTTTCGTAAACACCTGTTTCTTTATTTGGATGCACATCTGTTTTAGTCTGAAAAATAAAAAACATTTCAGAATAATTCTTATTTTGAAGGATGTGATCTTACATTTTGATAATGTATAACAATACAGTAAACACTCGCAGTCAAGAACCTAGTGGATTAAGAACCTCTTGGCAGAAATTTGGCATTTTAATACCCCTTAATATAAGAACCTGTTTAGCCAAACAGGATCAAGAAGGTTCTTATATGTGGGTTACAGCCAAATTACAGGATGAACAACCCAGAAGTTACTTGGCACAGTTTATTGGAAAAATTAATAATATAATTTTACAAGAAAAGTACAGTATTAAATCTTTGTTTACAGTTACTGTTGTGAATTGTAAGTTGATTGTTTATTTGTTTGTTTAAAGTCACAGTTATATGTAATGTTAGTCCAAACCGAGCTTATTTATTATTCTTATAATAAGAAATAATAACATATCCCCTTTATAACAATTAAGAACCTAATTAAGAACCTGTTTTGCCTAAATTACCAACAACTACCCCTTTATACAAGAACCGTTTTTGCCAGACTTTAAAAAAATAAAGTTCTTAACTACGGGTGTTTACTGTATCTCTCATATTCTATATTATTCAGAGTTGAAGTAAGTACATATTTTTATTGTTTTATAGAAGAAAAAAGTCATGTAAACTTTCTTTTCCTACATGGCAGCACATGACACATGACGCTCGTGACACTTCCGTCACGTACTTTGTACGCAAAAGAACACTTACTCGTTTCCGCTTTGTAGGTGGCTTGTACTCCTCTGTGCTTTTCAACTCCTCTTCACCGACTTTTCTACAGTTCGTACACCACATAGTTCCTGGTTTATACGTATTTACTCCTTTTCCATACTCATCAATCGCAGAAAACAGTCTTGATGGTATCGGGACCAATGTTGTAGAATGCCGGTCACACGGAAAAGAACAGTGATTATCTTGCTTTTCTATATCGTTCTTGTGTTTTCTACACACTTTGGAATTCTCTGGAATTTCTCCAGCCCTTGCTAATTTATAATTTACCTTAAAAAGGCCTCCTAGAGTACAGTTATCTTTGTGCGACCGAGTTTTTGAAGCTTTTTCACAACCGTAGCTACTCGCAAAGCTGACACTCGTAGCGATTACTACAAAAACTACGAAGGAGGCAACTTTCATCGCGTTTTTCTCAAAATGTAAAAAGAAATAAAAAAGTGTAAACTGAGAATAGTTTGAGGGTATGACAAAGAGTGTGTACAGAAAAAAACGAGCTTAAATATGCAGGGAATTTCTTATAAATCAGCTTTGAATTCAGTCGTACGTAAAATCCTAATGTTTACAAATGTAAATTTGCCGCGCTGCAACATTGCCCACGCATGCGCATTGCGTTTGACCGCCGTGTTCGTCCTTGGCAAGCTTCCACATGCTTATCGAGGGTCATTTTATGTAAGTCAAATGAGGTCCAATAAAGTGTGGATTTTACACAAAAGGCTGTGTTTCTAAAAGAGGACTCTCATAAAGATGGTCCTGAAGGGGTGAATTGATAGGAATTGGGATTCACCTTTTTTGGCCGGGCTGACAGGTTTTTATGCCCTGGGAGTGGGATTTAGCCATTACTGGGATTGAGATTTCTCTAATTCTTTATTATAAACTTTAACTCGGATTTTGCAGAGCCCTAAAGTTTACGTGTGAGGAGACTGAAAATCTGAACGGCACCTTTAGATCGTTTCCCTTTTGTTTGTTTGTTTATTTGTTTGTTTGGGCATTGTTTTTTTTTTTTTTTTTTTGATGATCAATATACTTATATACGCGTGCGCAGTCCTTGTACGTGTGCATAAACATATCTCACTTGTAACACCAAAAATGTCTCTTTGAAAAGCGGTATTTAAGAGATAAAACAATAAAAACTCAGTTCTGATTTTTACACCATCATTGATCTGCGCATACGTCGCATCTGGGTTTTCTAAACACATCCCAAATGGAAAAAAATAACCAAAGCGACAAAAGCATCAGCACTTCAAATGACATACCGGGTGTGCTGGTCATAGCAAGGGGTTAATCATCTACGGTCTAGGGGCCGACTAACCTCTCCCTTAGGCTTGGGGGCCGAGCTTCCTGATCAGTCAGTAATGTCCTCCCGGGATAGCGGTGTTGGGGCCGAAATCTCCAGCGTAGCCGTAAGTCCATACGATGCTTCAGCAATCGATGTCTGGAAGTATGGTCCCGGTAAATCTATCAATAAAAACAAATTAACTCCATCAAACTGAATCTTATATAAAGATGATTATGGTTATATATATTACAAAAATATTCCATGATATTCTGAAGTATCCGAACATGCATTTTTTGAGTATCCAAAACCATACTCTGGAGTATCCAAAATCATATTCTGGAGTATCCAAAACCATATTCTGGAGGATCCAAAACCATATTCTGGAGGATCCAAAATCATATTCTGGAGGATCCAAAATCATATTCTGGAGTATCCACAACCATATTCTGGAGGATCCAAAACTATAGTGTGAAGGATCCAAAACCATATTCTGGAGGATCCAAAATCATATTCTGGAGTATCCAAAATCATATTCTGGAGGATCCAAAATCATATTCTGGAGGATCCAAAACCATATTCTGGAGGATCCAAAATCATATTCTGGATGATCCAAAATCATATTGTGGAGGATCCAAAACCATATTGTGGAGGATCCAAAATCATATTCTGGAAGATCCAAAACCATATGCTGGAGGATCCAAAACCATATTCTGAAGTATCCAAAACCATATTCTGGAGGATCCAAAATCACATTCTGGAGGATCCAAAACCATATTCTGGAGGATCCAAAACCATATTCTGGAGGATCCAAAACCATATTCTGGGGGATCCAAAACCATATTCTGGAGGATCCAAAACCATATTCTGGGGGATCCAAAACCATATTCTGAAGTATCCAAAATCATATTCTGGGGGATCCAAAACCATATTCTGGAGGATCCAAAATCATATTCTGGAGTATCCAAAATCACATTCTGGATAATCCAAAACCATATTCTGGAGGATCCAAAACCATATTCTGGAGGGTCCAAAACCATATTCTGGAGTATCTGAGTCGTAATGCATGTGAAACTCTTGTCCATGCCCTAATTTCCTCGAAGCTTGACTTCTGCAATTCTTTATAGCGGAGCTCCCGCGCGGGCCAAAGGCCCGTGCGAGCGGAGCACCATACTTAAGAAAAAATGGTAACCCATCGACTTGATTTTTCATGGCTTGATTTGTCCATACATACATACATACATACATACATACATACGTACATACGTCCGTGTACCACTTTGCACAGGGTTCCCGCGCGCTTTGCTTACTCACAAATGCACAGAAAAATTGCAATAATGTAGTCAATGGATCAAGAAGTATTTTTTTTCTTATTTTTGCAATGCGAAAAATACGTTTAATCGAAGTCATGTCTGTCTTAAAGTGAACAAAAACAGTTTTTCGACTTTAGCGACTTGTTAAAGAAGATTTAGCGAGGGAAAGCGAGGGAAGATTCTTAATCTTACGATGAATTAAGTTTCGTGACTGAAACTTCAGTGAGAGAAAAAGTGGCCTGTAGACCAGAAAAACCTGATCATACTGCAAGAGTGATATTTCAGTTTCGTAGAAAACACTTCATGGAAGGTAAATTCATTAAGTTTAACTAATATTTCGTAAAAAATCGACAAGAAATGTGTAAACTAGCTGGAGAAACTCTCAGACAAGCCAAGGACGTTGGTTCGGCAAACATTGTCAGAGAAACTTGGATAGTTTGTCGTTTTTACTGCATTCTAGATTTTTATCATCTTTTTCTTCATTACTTGTGAACCAAAAAAGCGATATTTGAAGCTTTGATTATTTGTTTTTGATCCCATTTCAAGAAAAAAGGCTAAGACTTAGTAAAAAGACTTGGTTCTTTGAAAAAATATATTTGACGGCCAGCGAACCTTACGCGAAGTCAAAACAAGATTCCAGTTTCATAATCATATGAATATTTTGACATTTTTATAGATAATTTATTCTAATGTTGAATGAAATATGAAAAAGGAATACATATCACACCAAATATTTGCTATTTATCGGGCTTTTCCAGCTATTACTATTACACAATCGCAAAAATGATGAGCTTGTTTTTTTTTTATGGATAAGCTTATGTTTTTGTAAGATTTTTCGCTCGATAATAAAGTTAAGAATAAATCTTAAAAAAATACTTTACAAAGACCAACTTACTAACAAAGAAAATTATTATCTTGCATTAATGAATGTGTCTCTTTTTACGTGTGAAGTTCAAGTGAATGTAAGCTTAAGCTTATCAGTAATATTTTTCGACAATTTTCAGTGTAGTTTACTTTCCACCTAAAAAACTTACAACTTTGATTACTAAGATTTGCTGAATAAAATCCTTCGTTCTATACATGTATTCATGTGTTCTACAATCTATAATTATTATTCTTCGAATTGAAAAGTTCTCTAATGCTTTTGAAGGCTTAAAATAATGGTTTTTCTTTTAGTTTTTCCTCCTGAATTCTGGTAAAATCAAACAATGTGGTAACGCTATAACCAGCGTTATGCCGCGTCACACAATTGTCACGCTTTTAGCACTAAATATACAATTTATGGGAGCTCCGCTTTTAGGCAGTGCCTAAATCTATATATTTATATGGTCTCCCTAACGTTTCCCTGAAAAAGTTGCAGCATGCTCAAAACGCAGCCGCTAGGCTTATTACCTACTCAAGGAAACAAGAACATATCACTCCCATCTTATGTGATTTGCACTGGCTACCTGTTGAACAGCGTATTGTTTTCAAGATTATTTTACTTACTTTCAAAGTTTTACATAATCAGACCCCTTCTTATCTATTTGACTTGGTACAACCTTATTTGCCATCACGTTCCTTAAGATCAAAGTCTCAGAACCTTTTGACCAAACCTAATTATAACTTAAATCACTATGGCAAAAGAGCCTTCTCCACTGCAGCCCCTGATCTATGGAATAGTCTCCCACAGAACATAAGATCATCTACATCACTCTTACACTTCAAACGTGAGGTTAAAACCTGGCTTTTTAAGCAAGCATTTTATTAGTCGTTTTATTATGAAACCATACTATTTACATTTTCATTTTAAAATTTTATATCAATACACTTCTTTTATCATGTTGTCTCTCTCTCTCTCTCTCTCTCTCTCTATATATATATAAATCAATTAAACATAATATTTTCATCAAGTCAATTATACATAATTACAAAATAATAATTAACTTAATGTTACCAATTTTTTTTTTTTTTTTTTTTTTAATATAATATAACCTTAACTGTAAAGCGCAGTTGAACCATGGGGAATTAGCGCTCAATAAAATATAATTTATCATTATTATTATATGTTATTATCCAAAATCATATTCTGCAGGATCCAAAACCATATTCTGGAGGATCCAAAACCATATTCTGGAGGATCCAAAATCATATTCTGGAGGATCCAAAATCATATTCTGGAGTATCCAAAACCATATTCTGGAGGATCCAAAACTATAGTGTGGAGGATCCAAAACCATATTCTGGAGGATCCAAAATCATATTCTGGAGGATCCAAAATCGTATTCTGGAGGATCCAAAATCATATTCTGGAGGATCCAAAATCATATTCTGGAGGATCCAAAATCATATTCTGGAGGATCCAAAATCATATTCTGGAGGATCCAAAACCATATTTTGTAGGATCCAGAACAATATTCTGGAGAATCCAAAACCATATTCTGGAGGATCCAAAATCATATTCTAGAGTATCCAAAACCATATTCTGGAGGATCCAAAATCATATTCTGGAGGATCCAAAACCATATTGTGGAGGATCCAAAATCATATTCTGGAAGATCCAAAACCATATTCTGGAGGATCCAAAATCATATTCTGGAGGATCCAAAATCATATTCTGGACGATGCAAAATCATATTCTGGAGGATCCAAAATCATATTCTGGAGGATCCAAAATCATATTCTGGACGATGCAAAATCATATTCTGGAGGATCCAAAATCATATTCTGGAGGATCCAAAATCATATTCTGGACGATGCAAAATCATATTCTGGAGGATCCAAAATCATATTCTGGACGATGCAAAATCATATTCTGGAGGATCCAAAATCATATTCTGGAGGATCCAAAATCATATTCTGGAGGATCCAAAATCATATTCTGGAGGATCCAAAATCATATTCTGAAGGATCCAAAATCATATTCTGGAGGATCCAAAATCATATTCTGGAGGATCCAAAATCATATTCTGGACGATGCAAAATCATACTTTCTGGAGGATCCAAAATCATATTCTGGAGGATCCAAAACCATATTCTGGAGGATTCAAAACCATATTCTTGATGATCCAAAATCATATTCTGGAGAATCCAAAATCATATTCTGGAGGATCCAAAAACATATTCTGGAGGATCCAAAATCGTATTCTGGAGTATCCAAAATCACATTCTGGAGTATCCAAAATCACATTCTGGAGGATCCAAAACCATATTCTGGAGGATCCAAAACCATATTTTGTAGGATCCAGAACAATATTCTGGAGAATCCAAAACCATATTCTGGAGGATCCAAAATCATATTCTAGAGTATCCAAAACCATATTCTGGAGGATCCAAAATCATATTCTGGAGGATCCAAAACCATATTGTGGAGGATCCAAAATCATATTCTGGAAGTTCCAAAACCATATTCTGGAGGATCCAAAATCATATTCTGGGGGATCCAAAACCATATTCTGGAGGATCCAAAATCACATTCTGGAGGATCCAAAACCATATTCTGGAGGATCCAAAACCATATTCTGGAGGATCCAGAACAATATTCTGGAGGATCCAAAACCATATTCTGGAGTATCTGAGTCGTAATGCATGTGAAACTCTTGTCCATGCCCTAATTTCCTCGAAGCTTGACTTCTGCAATTCTTTATTATATGGTCTCCCTAACGTTTCCCTGAAAAAGTTGGAGCATGCTCAAAACGCAGCCGCTAGGCTTATTACCTACTCAAGGAAACAAGAACATATCACTCCCATCTTATGTGATTTGCACTGGCTACCTGTTGAACAGCGTATTGTTTTCAAGATTATTTTACTTACTTTCAGAGTTTTACATAATCAGACCCCTTCTTATCTATTTGACTTGGTACAACCTTATTTGCCATCACGTTCCTTAAGATCAAAGTCTCAGAACCTTTTGACCAAACCTAATTATAACTTAAATTACTATGGTAAAAGAGCCTTCTCCACTGCAGCCCCTGATCTATGGAATAGTCTCCCACAGAACATAAGATCATCTACATCACTCTTACACTTCAAACGTGAGGTTAAAACCTGGCTTTTTAAGCAAGCATTTTATTAGTCGTTTTATTATGAAACCATACAATTTACATTTTCATTTTAAAATTTTATATCAATACAATTCTTTTATCATGTTGTCTCTCTCTCTCTCTCTCTCTCTCTCTCTCTCTCTCTCTCTCTCTCTCTCTCTCTCTCTCTCTCTCTCTCTCTCTCTCTCTCTTTCTCTCTATATATATAAATCAATGAAACATAATATTTTCATCAAGTCAATTATACATAATTACAAAATAATAATTAACTTAATGTTTCCAATTTTTTTTTTATTTTTTTTTTTTAATATAATATAACCTTAACTGTAAAGCGCAGTTGAACCATGGGGAATTAGCGCTCAATAAAATATAATATATTATTATTATAATATGTTATTATCAAAAATCATATTCTGCAGGATCCAAAACCATATTCTGGAGGATCCAAAACCATATTCTGGAGGTTCCAAAATCATATTATGGAGGATCCAAAATCATATTCTGGAGTATCCAAAACCATATTCTGGAGGATCCAAAACTATAGTGTGGAGGATCCAAAACCATATTCTGGAGGATCCAAAATCATATTCTGGAGGATCCAAAATCATATTCTGGAGGATCCAAAATCATATTCTGGAGGATCCAAAATCATATTCTGGAGGATCCAAAATCATATTCTGGAGGATCCAAAATCATATTCTGGAGGATCCAAAATCATATTCTGGAGGATCCGAAATCATATTCTGGAGGATCCAAAATCGTATTCTGGAGGATCCAAAACCATATTCTGGAGGATGCAAAACCATATTCTTGAGGATCCAAAACCGTATTCTGGACGATGCAAAACCATATTCTGGACTATCCAAAACCATATTCTGGAGGATCCAAAATCATATTCTGGACGATGCAAAACCATATTCTGGAGGATCGAAAATCATATTCTGGAGGATCGAAAATCATATTCTGGAGGATCGAAAACCATATTCTGGAGTATCCGATGATATTTTTGGATATTCAATCGCATTTTGAAGTATCCGACAATTTTTTGGAGCATCAAACACGATATTCTGCAGTATCCTTTAATACGTAATCCAGATAAATTGGTTTGTATTCAAGGCAGAATAAGAACATACACGAGATGGATTGGATGGGTGCATCAGAATAAGAATGTACACCAGATGGATTGGATAGGTGCATCAGAATAAGAATGTACACGAGATGGATTGGATGGGTTTAAGATTACCCCACTATGATCTGCAGAAAAAATTTTTTTCTCATGATGACTACATTTCCATTCTTGTCTAATTCCATATGGGAGGTATGTGAACGGCACAAGAAATGCGCAAACCATGCACAAAAATCCAAAGTTTTGTGACGTTGGTTTCTCTCATGAGTAAGTTCCTATGCTTGCCACATTCCATGTGGGATGCATGAAAACCAAACTGATGAGCTCCCTGATCAGTCATTATGGATAGTGGTGTCAGAGCCGAAATCTCTGGCATAGCCGTAAATTCTTCGCGAAAAATGCGCAAACCATGCACTTAAATCCTATGCGTCCATCCCATCCATCTGGTGTACATTCGTATTCTTATTCTAATCCATTCATTCAATCCATCTGGTGTACATTAGTATTCGTATGCATTCATCCAATCTATCTCGTGTACATTCTTATTCCAATGCGTCCATCCCATCCATCTGGTGTACATTCTTATTCCAATCCATTCATCCAATCCATCTCGTGTACATTCTTATTCTTATTCTAATCCATTCATTCAATCCATCTGGTGTACATTCTTTTTCTTGTAGGTTCATCCAATCCCTCTCGTGTACATTCTTATTCTTGTAGGTTCATCCAATCCATCTCGTGTACATTCTTATTCTTGTAGGTTCATCCAATCCATCTCGTGTACATTGTTATTCTTGTAGGTTCATTCAATCCATCTCGTGTACATTCTTATTCTTGTAGGTTCATCCAATCCATCTCGTGTACATTCTTTTTCTTGTAGGTTCATCCAATCCATCTCGTGTTCATTCTTATTCTTTTAGTTTCATCCAATCCATCTCGTGTACATTCTTATTCTTGTAGGTTCATGCAATCCATCTCGTGTACATTCTTATTCTTGTAGGTTCATCCAATCCATCTCGTGTACATTCTTATTCTTGTAGGTTCATCCAATCGATCTCGTGTACATTCTTATTCCTATGCCTTTATCTAGTCCATGTTGTGATAATCGTATTCCTATGCATTAGCAAATCCATCTCGTCAGTTCCTTTTCCGTTTTCTTTTCATAAAAGCCATATATGCTAATGATTTTCAAAAACAACTGCGTCAAAGTATTGTTAGACCTCAAGTCTCAAGTATTGTTAGACTTTCCTCATTGTTTTCGATTTGAAATCTGAAGGAAAATATTTTCAGGGTCCGACATTCCTTCTGGAAAAAGTCCAGATTGGATGATTGGATCCTCCAGGATATGATTGGATCCTCCAGGATATGATTGGATCCTCCAGGATATGATTGGATCCCCCAGGTTATGATTGGATCACACAGGTTATGATTGGATACTCCAGGATATGATTGGATCCTCCAGGATATGATTGGATCCTCCAGGATATGATTGGATCCTCCAGCATATGATTTGATACTCCAGGATATGATTGGATCCCCCAGGTCATGATTGGATACTTCAGGATATGATTTGATACTCCAGGATATGATTGGATTTTCCAGAATATGATTGGATACTCGAGGATATATGATTGGATCCTCCAGGATATAGTCGGATACTCCAGGATATGATTGGATACTCCAAAATATGATTGGATCCTCCAGGATATGATTGGATACTCCAGAATACGATGGGAACCTCCAGGATATGATTGGATACTCCAGAATATGATTGGATACTCCAGGATATGATTGGATACTCCAGGATATGATCGGATACTCCAGGATATGATCGTATCCTCCAGGATATGATTGGATCCTCCAGGATATGATCAGATCCTCCAGGATATGATCGGATCCTCCAAGATATGATTGGATCCTGCAGAATATGATAGGAGCTTCCAGTAAAGCTCTTCGGCCTTCGACTCGGTCTTGAATTTTGATGAACGTCGCCCTGTGGTTTGAACCGTTATGAAAAGCACAAGATGTGCGCACCACTTAGAAGTTAATTTTGTAAATTCAGTGAAAAAATTTGGACATATTTAATTTTTAATGTTAGGACCATACTTCCAGACGTAGTGCTGAAGCGCAGTATGGCAGCGCGAAGCTTTCACGGCTATGCCGAAGATTTCGACCCCGACACCGCTATCCAATGACTAATCAGGGAGCTCAGCCGAAGCCTAAGGGAGAGGTTAGTCGGCCCCTAGACCGTTTATGATTAACCCCTTACTATGATCAGCGGAAAAACCAGTGTTTCTCTTGATGACTACCTTCCTATACTTGCTTCCTTCCATGTGGGAGGTATGCCAGCATAAGAAAATTGCGAAACACTGAGAATCAAGAGTTTTGTAAATTCAGGGGGGAAAATATAGGAAATTTTTATTTTTAATCTCAGTAGGTTCACTGTGAATCACACAGTTCCACAAGCATGTGGGGTTTTTTTTTTTTTTTTCCAGAGTTCCTGAGTGATTGTGAAGGTACTTTGAAGACGAGAAGCAGGTTCGAGTAATGTTTAAGATTACCCCACCATGTTCAGCATAAAAAAGATTTTTCTCATGAAGACTACATTTCCATTCTTGTCTTATTCCATGTGGGAGGTATGAAAACAGCACAAGAAATGCACAAACCATGCACTTAAATCCAAACTTTTGTGATTTCAGTAAACAAACGTGTATAGAAAAGATTTAACTTTCAATCTTAGGACCATACCTCCAGTCCTAGTGCTGAAGAACAGTATGGCAGTGCGACGTATTTACGGCTATATGCCGGAGATTTAACCCTTGACATCGCTATCCATACTCAGGGAGCTCCGTTCAAGATTAGCTCCTTATACTATGATCAGCCGAAAAACGATTAGTTCTCTCATGATTAATTTCCTATACTTGCCTCATTCCATGTGGGATGTATGAAAACCTAACTGATGAGCTCCATGCTTAGTCATTATGGATCGATAGTGGTGTCGGGGCCGAAATCTCTGGCATAGCCGTAAAATTTTATGCTTCACGCTGCCATACTGCGCTTTTGATTCTTAGTGGTGCACGCATTTCTCGTGCTGTTATTTGTTTTTCTTTTTTGTTTCGAAATTCCTAAACTATGGAACTAATAACGATAATGTCATACTTGTCGTAGCCAATTGACTGGGGTTGTGTGCAGCCGAGAAGTAGCGAGAGAGCCTCTGGAACCCAGGGTAACAAGAACCACTGCTGCCCGAAAATTAAATAAGACAGATTCTTATGTGAAAATTATAAAGCTTTATTAACAAACATGCCGGTACTAAGCATGTTCTGAGGATCATTGGGAACTGATATTCTTGGTTTGCAATCATCCCCAAGGGAGTAAAATAACAAAAGCCTTGGCCGCCATGTTAGAAGATATTACGAAAGAATTCAATGAAAAATCGAAGAATAGTTATTTTTTAATGTGAGTACAAGACCTTCCAGGGTCAATAACTCACTAATAAGTAATTCAAAAACAATCAAAGTAAAAGTGTTGCCGAGTAGCTTGGTGATTGTGATTGATGTATATAATTTATCGATGTGTTTATGTGTCTCAATAATACTGACACCGACTGAAGTAGTATAGATGTCTTTGATAATATATAAAAAATATTAGAAAAAGAAGCAGTAATTCCTTTGCACGAGAAAAATGTGCTTAGAAATAGCATAAGTTAATCAAGCTAAGCAGATACGTCATGCAGGTCGACAGTTAGTTGGTATTTATGGAGCTGTTAAGTGAGACGTCACTCGTATAGAAAAACTACTTCCGGGTCTATGACGAAAGCAGTTTTATAAAGATTTTTTCTTACTTTTTCTTCATGGCACGATTTGTTGTCCAAAGTTCTAACTGAGAAAATGTTTCGCTTTATTTTAACGCCGGTTTTTGTGAGCAGTGGGACCCGAAAGTACGTCTTAACTTAACAGCTCTATATATAATTACTAAATTAAAGTCTTCTTCGACAAGGATACGATGCGGTATGATGGCCACTATCCACTTTACAGTAGACCTAATCGACTAAAAGAAGACTTGGCGTGTTTGCTTGAACAGAAAAATACAAAGTTTATCGAACAGAAACGTCGACTGAACGTAGGCAAGCCCTGCTGAACATACGTCTTGCATGCTCCGAAAATCATCGGGAATGAGAGAATGACAAAAACAAATCTCGATTTTTCTGGCAACTAGCACACAGGGATCCCGCACAGAGAAACCGTCAAGATTAGCGTCGCTACTCGCCTGATGGCTATTTAAAAAAACCCACATCAGGAAGAATTGTTTTGTTTTTTGTTGTTTTTTTTTTTGCTTGCGAATAAGAATAACCTCTTAAGAACCTACTCAATATCCTGTACGAATTTCTCACTTGATACCAAGCATATAAGAAGCATTACAAGTGATTACAGCCTGACTTGGGAAATAGTCGTACTGAACATGTAATCACCGATAGTTCTTGGACACTAAACAAAATGTTTTAGCAAATAATGTATCTGTTCAATGTTTTAT
Source organism: Anthopleura sola (assembly GCA_023349425.1). Taxonomy (NCBI): domain Eukaryota; kingdom Metazoa; phylum Cnidaria; class Anthozoa; order Actiniaria; family Actiniidae; genus Anthopleura; species Anthopleura sola. Next base: position 96,058 of record JALHLI010000092.1, read on the forward strand.
CAATATAGAATAATTTTGCAGTTTTCTTGAATGACCTTCCATTTGGACCATGTAGTTTGATAACCTTACTCAGTCGTCATCATATCACCGAAGACCTTTTTTGAACGTATTGAACATCGATGCGAACTTCGATCCATCCAGTAAGTTTATTTTGTTCGTTACTCTGAATTACATACATGTTTCTCACTGCTGGTTGACCCTCCATCTTCTCCTTCCTCGTCTTCGTCTTCTTCTCCTGTTTTCTGGCCAATCAGCTTCATTTTCATTTCTAAGATAGGAACAGGCAGTGCAATAACCAGAGTTCCAACAACACAGCATATACTCCCCATCAGCTGTCCCATGGTTGTCTCAGGAGTCATGTCACCATAACTAAGGTTACAAAACAAACAGATCATCAGTTTTAAGATCAATAACTTATTACAAGTATAATGCCTTGAAGCACAGGGAGCCCAATTTAGATAAAAGTAAAAGGTGAAAATAAAATCGGGAAAAAAATCGCATATAATTAATTTTTTTAAATTTCAAGTCAAGATAATGTCCTCTATAATACGAACGAGCAAAAAAATCCGTAAAAAATGGACCAGAACATTTCTTGAAGCACAAGATATTCATCCGTCAGGTATGTGAGACAGACTTGCTGCTAGTCGACCTCTCTTCACTCCCAGAGTCACGAGCGAAGCAAATGAGAAAAAAAACCGAACTTCGGCAAGTCGCGAACGTCCTGCGCTTGTGATTCGGTTGGAGTGGCCTGTGTTTTATCAAGAGAGTATGAAGTAAGAGAGCACATCTCCGTGCCCAATGAAAATTATTTACATTTTTTTTTTTTTAGCTCCGCGCGCAACCTGGAATATTTTGTCATGGAATTCCTGATTCAGTCAAGGCTGCGCGCGGAGCTAAAATAGATTTTTAAATAATTTTCATGGGGATAGACCTATGTATGAGAATTGAGCTATCTTAATTTATATTCTCTTCGTTTTATACAGCACGCGTTAACTATTACTACGAAGACGAACTGAACTATAAGGACTTTGCGAAAGTCTACTGGTGAGAATACATGCTGAGCATCCTTGTTTCGACTACTTTCCTTTCGGTGTAGCTTTCCTTTAAATTAAGGGTCATTGGTAGATATTAAGTGCTTCTCATGGAATCAGTCGTCAATGCTTAGTGTGTGTTTATCCATTTCTGGATGCAGGGAGAGCTAAGCATTGACCTTTACTTACACATTGCCAGAAATATGGGACATGAGCCTGCTCATACATGCGCAATGATGCGTTTCAGCTTACAAAATAGCCACCGAGTCTTATAGGAAATGTATGGGGAATATAGAGCTTCCTCTATTTACGGCGAATAGGGTTTTATTTTCTCTGAGCTCCACATCGCGACAAACAACCCACCCTACAAGCTACTAAATAAGCGTAAAATGATCATTGAATCATGCGACATATTGGTTCCCGGACTACTTGCCTTTGAAAGGCTTTGAAAGCTCTAGATTCCATACATCGTCTATAAATCTGGCCACACTTGACCCCAAAATCGTCTTATTTGAGCTCGAAAAAATTTAAAAGTAAAAGAGCTCTTCCTCGATATCACCAAACGAGTGTTTAATAAATCCAAAACCGCTCAAAATAGACAGCATGCCTTCAGAATGGAGGTTCCCAAGAAGCTTGAAGTTAGGTTAAATTTTAAGCGATTCGACGCGTTGTTAGCTCGTAGTTTTCAGTTAAAAATGACAAGAAACCACAGAGAACTGCTCCAAACAGCTTCAAAACTCCCTAAATATCGCCAGTTTGTTTTTAAAAGCTACTATTGACTGCTGAGATACAATAAGGAAGCTTAAATTAACGATTTACGTTTGAAACTTGTTTTTTGTCCTTCATGGGCCTCCTGTGGTGAGGCTTATCAACAGAAAAATAATAGTTGTTCTTTTGATTGTCAAGTAACTATTTTTTGGCAAGAATTGTTTTACTAACATTATAGTTGAATATAAATATGTGCTTGGAAACCATGTAGTTATATTTTTCCTCTAGAAAACCACTTCATTTTCATTCATGCGTAACACCGCTGACAATGTCCAATATTTCTGGCAATGTAGATGTTCGTTTCATGGATGCACAGATGGAATGAAGCCTCTTTCAAAGTTACGCGCGCGCAGAGAATTAGGTGAAAAAATTTTCTTATCAAAACAATTATCCATCAGAAATTTATGACAACAAAAAATCCAAAATGATTCTAGAAATGCTTTGTGTTTTGAAAAAATATTATGTTCTATAAATTCCCAATCTAATCTCTGACTTACATCAGCCCCTAGCTAGCTTTTCCCGGGTTTTGATCAAATCGATCTTCATCAGAATAGGCAATATACGTGCATCAAAGCTCACAAAGCAATCTGGGAAAGTGAGTCCTGTAAAAATGGAACAGGGAAATCAAAGGAGCTATCAGAAAAAAAATACTCTAATATATCTTGTCAAGTGCAATCTAATAGTTCTAAACTCCCACCTCCTTCATCGAAACAAAAGAGTTTTCTGTCGAGGGATTAAGCCGAACTCCAATTTCTCGTCTGTGTTTTGGCCACAGCTAGCCCTATATGAATGATTTAGTGGCAGTTAATTGTAGAACGGATTTCATCTAGTTCTGGAGTACTGAATACTAGTATTTGTTTACCCGACGAAGATGAACTTGGGAAGACAAGCTATGGGAATATTCTTTTTGCAACTTTTCTTGAAACTTATTTTGCTAACATGCAACCTTGATTTTCCTCTGGTTCCAAGCGATACTTGGAACTCATTGGATCTCACTGGCTTCAGGCTCGCTGCAGGACGTCACTCTCTACCACACGCAGCGACTGATGATCACAAACGGCAAGGCTAGAACGCTAGAACTTAAACTAAGCTCCAGATATGAAACTCATTTTAAGACTAAGGCCACTGACGAGTTCGAAAAAGTTTTTTCAACACTCGGAAAACAATCAAAATGAGCTCGAGCGTTCATTTGTTTAACTTTTTCGGAAGGTATTTTTACTGCCAGGCCTAGCTGTTTGTGTTTTTGTGGTCATTCATGATTAAAATGATGACTATATAGAACAACACGAAACCACATATCTGATTCATTGCGGAGACAGTGATTGTTATGTGGATAGACGAAAACTGCTTCAATTACTATCTCACGGCCTGGCCGGTCATGCAATATAGAAAATTCTAGGTCGATAAAGTCTTTGTAGGCAGATGTATAAAACTCTATAAAAAACGTTATATCTCTCCCACCTGTTCGAATTCTATAAAAGTGTTCTATAAAAAGATCTTAGAGTCGAGCTAGTATGAAGCTTTCATCATATCCTGCAAAGTTTGTTTTGTCAAAGGTAATCACACGCAGTTATAACTTATTGCGATTTCTAGCCGCCAATACGGGTTTATATCGGCTAGTTGCCTATACGGAATATATTTTCTTCCAACGCCGTCAACATTGCCAGCTCAAAATCGTAATAAGTTTTGTATAGTGATTTTCCTATCGCGCGATAATTCTGAGCCGACAATACGGCTTTATATTGGCGGCTCTCTCCCGATCAAACGGCTTTTTAAAATTAAATAGGTCGAAGAATCGCGATACTGGCCGATATCCAATACAATGGTCTCGAAACTTCGATACCAACGGGTTTTTTTCTTATAAATTAAATATCGTTTTCGGATTTTTTAGTTAATTAGGCTCATATCAAACTGTATCGCAAAAAGTTTGGTAGAATTTCAATAGTTTCATTTGAGTTATTTCAGTTTCATTTAATAAATTACTTTCTACTGATACTTCAAAACGTGGAACTTTTTTTGATGGATCCCCTTGCTAAACGGCTGTAACAACGCTCTCAAGCCGGCTATCATGTACTACTATCATTACAGTTATGCGGGGTATAAGCGTATACTGATACAGGCAAAGTGAATGTTTTTAGAAAGCCCTGCAGCTCCAGTGCCAAGTATTCATTGAATTAACAGTAGTTTGCATAATGCATTGCACACAGCCAAAAGTTTGATTATAAGGAACAAACAATTCCCGGCCAGCTCGAAGTTCCTTCATTGGAATTATTCTTATGTCTGTTTACTGCTAGAATATTTCATTGGTTCTTCTATTACAGACTGACTTAAAGAAAAGTTATTTTTTAAAAAACGATTTGTGCTAATCGCTCTACCTATTTTCAAACAAAAAAAATTATGTTAATTTGGTACTTACCCGAGTGTTGTCATGGTGACAATAGCATACCACATGCCATCAGGTATACTAAGAAATGTTGTCTTCGGTTCGTCTTTCTCACAGTAGTAGATTACTGTAGCAAAAATGATGACTCCCAATGTAAAGGAAAACAATATAAAACCTAGTTCTGAAGAGGAATTCTTGATTGATCCGCCAAGAGTTCGCAAACGCTTTGAATGTCGAGCCATTTTCACTACTCGAAAAACTCGTAAAACTCTTAAGACGACTAATTGTTCTGATTTCCCACCTGAAGCAGACTTCAAAGCGAGATTCAAATAGAATGGCAGAACTGATGCTACATCAATAATGTTTTGAAAATTCTTAATAAATCGCATTTTTTCTGGTGCTACAATAAGACGTACCAAGTACTCCAGTGTAAAGATAAACACGCATGTTGCATCGATGTTAAAAAATGTGCGTTTGTAAGTTTGGCCGCAGGTTAAGTTATTTCCACAAGGAACTGTTTCGACAACTGTTGTTATAATACTTACTACTATAGCAATTCCAACTATAACGTTAATAATCTTGCCTTGTAAAGTGGCGTGAGGGTTTTCAAACAAGTCCCAAATACTTTCTTTCGTAGATCTTTTTACAGCCTTGCAGTGGCATTTTGGCGCTCCAATCTTTTCTGGTTCTTTCTGGCCCCAGTGACATGCTTCGTCCATTTCTTCAAAGCAACATAATTCCATTCTATCCTGTGATATGCGAAAGAATTTGAGTTCCTCCTTGTAAGCTCTGCCACATTCGTCCAGGGAAAAATGCAATTTCCCCCTCCGGTAAAAGTTTAGAACATGCCGAAAGAAGATTGGATCTCTATCAAAGAAATATTCCTTCTTTTCCTCGTTGTAGAAAGAATCCATGTCTAGACTCCCAAGAAGTGTTTGAGGATACTTCTGCAGTGTTCTTTCCCAAGTTTCAAACTTTCTTCCGCTAACATTAATAATGATTCTGCGATCACTTTGGTTCAATAATGGTTGACGGATAGCGTTTGAAAACTCTTCGTTCATTAAAGGTGTCATACCGATGAGTCCAGCGCGTGCAGCTGGCAGCCAACAGTCGAGATTATTAACGGATCGGTGTCGTTCCATGGTTGTAAAGAATGTCTGTTATAGTTCACCTATCCAGTAGTGTCAAGAACCATTGCGGGTTAAGAACTGCTTTCGATACACCTTTATTATCAGGATTTGCAAGACCACCACACAAATGTTCAGATATGCGCGTTCTAGGTAATTGACTTGATCAATAATTGATCAAGAGTTTTGAAAGATTCAACAATGAGCCAATGGGAGTTACCTGCTTGTTAGCCTATTGAAGGCGATATTTTGACATTCCCTATTGTACATATCAACGCAAAAACAAGTTTACTCAGAAAACAATGCTAAAGCTCCATCAGAACTAAAATACTTGAATATCGGCACGGTTCCTATAAGTTTCCCCATGCAGGCATACATTGGCACCGGAATACGGGTACCGGTATTGATAACAATTCATCTCTTTCTGCCAGACAAAGCTAGACCCTTCTTATTTTTCTTACCGGGCAAAAACCACTGAGGAAAGTTTGCATTGAATTTTTTTTGATAATAAGGATTTTAATTGTGAAAATCTTGCCCACAACAAAGATTTTATACGAAATCACATAAATAGTATTCCAGTCATACTTTTCCGTGTGGTTTTAAATTTCTGTGTTGTGACAAAACCGTATGTTTTGTTTTTGCGTTCCTCATGTTTTACCCGTCAATTAATGTAAGTGAATCCAAAACACTGGTAATCATCTTCTTTTAGAAGCATAATTTAGCCAAATCCATGCTTTGATGGCCTGTAATGAGAGTAGTACTTCTGATTTTGAACTTCACGATTAATCTAGCTGACCCTCTTAATCCTCTATCTAGTTAATCTAAATTCAAGGGGAATGGCTTACAATGAGGACACTCGAACCGTAAACACTTTGAGGTTTTTTCATACTTTTTTCCTTCTTTAACCCTTGTGTGAATCGATTGGAAATATGATTTATTTTGAACAATAAGATTATTTGAGTTCAGTGCTTCATTTTCAGAAGGTTTGAAGCAGTAGAAAGTTTATAAAATAAAAAAATAAAAAAATATCAAGTGTTCATGGTTCGAGTATCCACTCTGTAAATGCGTAACTTTCCCCCGCAAATTCTCAATACCAATAGAGAACAATTGATAAACAATATGAATGAAAAGTCTATTCCGACAAGCCAGCTGTATAGGCAAAGTGGATCATCTTACACGGTACACGCTATTGAAGTGATTCAGCTAGCATGATAAAATATTCATCATCGATCGATCATCCGCATATTATTATCTCTGAGCCTAGTGCCTTACTTCTCATCTACTAATTTTCGTGGGATCTTGTCAGTTCACTTGACACACCATGCTGACGAGGCCCAATACAGGCCGAAACAGCTGTCCATGGCTTCTAGTGAACTGGCACATTTTTTAGTCGACTTGAACTTGTCAAAGGCCTAACGGCAGTCGTCTTCAGTCGTTGATATTAAAGCTCGCAACTTACTTATACATTACGCATAATAATCTCCGAGCCTATCCCACATGGCCTAGTGCCTTACTTCTCATCTACTAATTTTCGTGGGATATTGTCAGTTCACTAGACACACCGTGCTGACGAGATCTAATAAAGGTTGAAACAGCTGTCCACGGTTTCTAGTTGAACTGGCTCATTTTTCAGTCGACTTGAAGTTGTCAAAGGCCTAACGGCAGTCTTCTTCAGTCGCTTACATTAAGGCTCGCAAATTATCCATTACGCATATTATTATCTCTGAGCCATCCCACATGGCCTAGTGCCTTACTTCTCATACACACTATAGCTGAGCACTGATATCAAACTTGGATTATAATATCCAGTAGTAAATAATAACTGATTCATACACAGTGAATGTCATTAATGTTGTCCACTAAAAAAGACATTTAGACCAAAAGAAACGTGATACACTCGCTCTAATCGTCGATACCAGCAATCATTGTATAAGTAGAGTTCATAATCATTATTCCCTTTTCATTGTTACTCATTATAGAGTTTGAAACCAGAATTTATATCGTTTAAAACAAATAAACAAATCATCAAGTGATATTTCTTTTGGTTTTAAGTCTTTTTTCACAGGACAACCTTTTTGACAATATATGAAATATGAAATCTTAAAAGGGCGTTTGCCTGCGGGCTCTCCACTCCCAGGGACTGATTCGATCAGCAGCTCTGTACAAATTATCAGAAATTAAATGGGTCTTTGAACAATCTCAGCTTTGTAAATCATAGATTGAAAGAACTAACTGGAAAGATTGTCTATAGCTCTTTATGAACCTAGAACCGATCAGTTCGTATGGGTGTGAAAGGTTGCGTGAAAATACAACTGTGCAAATGTTTAACAGATAATTAACAGATAGTTCACTGTGGTATATAAAATTTACCAAAACGGCGAAATTCTAAATTTTATTCGCATATATCAGTCACCTTTAAATTGGGGCTAAGTGTGTGTTTAATTAAGTCCTCGAATCTAATGCTAATGTACGCTTTAAAAGTGTAATAATAATTATTGATACTAGAGTGGTCCTACCCTGGGATCCAGAGGTTCTATTCGCTTCCCATGGCTTTTGAACGAGTGGCGCTCGCCCGTTTAAAAGCCACGGGAAGCGAATAGAACTTCAAATCCTCATCAATTATTCACGAGGAATCTGTTCTATTATATTTCTAGACCAATTGCAACTCTGTCAGTTCCAGTGTCTTTGGACTTGAAATTTGTTCAAGTCCAAGGACACTGGAACAGTGTTGCAATTGGTCTAGAAATACGATAGAACAGATTTCCAGTTGGTTTGGGAGTACTTTACGTGGTTTCAAGTATTGTCACGGGATCAAAATCGGGGCAGTTGGTTGGCTAATTCACCTCCTGAATAATTGATGAGGATTTGAAGTCATTCAAAGTCCTTCAATTCGGACTTAACGGGTTTTCAAAGTCCTTGCAATTATTTCAGTCCCCGGCTACGCCTCGGACTGGAACTAATTGCGCGGACTTTAAACATTACCTCTGGATCGATCCCAGGGTACTGAGTGGTCCAACCCTGAATTGGAGCTTGGGCTCCCTGTGCATATGAGTATAAGGTCAGCGGTATGCCACCATACAAAGGAGAGAAAATCAAAATGGCGGAAACAAATCCTTACTTGAGTAGCGATCCTTCGGCAAAAGACAGGTAAAGATCACTCAACTTTTACTTACAATAAACTTTATACTGTCAAGGACAATTATTAAGTCATAGCTGTCGTATGTTTTAGGTGGATAGTGATATATCCAGCTTATTTGAACAGCAGGAAGACAGTAGTACAAGGACGACGTGTACCTAAATCAAAGGTAAGCTTAGTAATCCTTTATTGATGCTTAGTTCATAGCTTGCTCAGTTATCATGTGTTATCATCAACTAAGCTTAATTACATCGAACATTCATGAAATTTAAAGCCAGGTAGGTAGGTAGGGAATTGATTTCAGCAGGGAAGAACGGGACTGATAAATTACCCAAGGTAGCTAAAAAGCTTAATTTATTCATTTATTTCCCTTAACAGTTCTTTATTTTCTTCAGTACAACACATAAGTTGATTTCCAGCACTTTTACTCAAAGTGTTCTCTTTCACATTCTCTTCTCTTGCACTGACTGCTATATTTTTTACGAAGTGTCAAGATGTCCACCAGCCGGACACAATAATTTGATGGGTTGCAAGCATTCCCAAGAGAGTCAGAAGACAAAAAAATGGTTGCCATTTTGGTGCCGTTAACAATGAATGCTAATGAGAAATCATTTGTTAAATACCTGTAGCACCAATGCTCCTCCGAGAGGCCGCGATGACGTAATGTGCAGCCTAATAACAATAATTTGCAAAATACATGTGTCTGGCCGTCAATTTAGAAAAAAACATCCACAGTAGATAAATATTCTTGCGAGTGAAAACTAGATATATTTGTTTAGATTTTCAAAAGCCTTCAGAAGAATGAAAAACACACAGATATGCTCTTTCCCAATTTTCCTCCCATAGTGGAGGTTGAAAGTGCCTGTATGCAGGCTGGAAAACTCAAAGACATTTATCAAATACATCAGCTGGTTGGGTTAACTAGGGAAGGGGAGGTACTGACTTGAACATTACCTGTAGAAGTACAGGTGTAACCCCATAATCTTACTGCATGTTCTCCTTCAGTCTGTAGATAATCCAACAGTGTATGAAATTCGTGATGTCTGCCAAAGTCAAGGTCTGGAAGTTGGAGTTCAGGTTAGTAACAGGTCGCCCAAGCATAGAGCTAGTGGGCTGTGACACCATCAGTTTTATTAACTAGCACTTGAATGATTGATATTTATTTATGGTTTTGAAAATATGCTTTCAGGAGGACTTGCTATATGACTTTAAATATTATAGTCTCTCTGTTGTTTGGTGGTTGAGGAACATTTTATAAAATGAAATGTTGGCATAAATCATGTTTTTTGAGGGTTTTTGAGATGTTATTAAATTTATTTGGGGGGTCTGGTGCATTAATACACCCCCCTGTATCCACTACTGGGTTATGATCAGTTTTAACGAGTGAACCATTGAAGTGTTGGTTTTCATGTCATCAAGCATGATAGCTTTATTGTTGGTTGGATGAATTGTTTTGTTTCCATCTTGATACTGAATCATCATGATGGGTCTCAACATTTCTAATGAGTCTTTGGTTTATTTTTAGGACAAGTTGTATCCCAGAGATAATTCAAAAGATGCACTATGTAAAGGTCGGGTCAGAGTTCAACTCAAGAACACAGAAGGCCTCCCGATTAATGAAAAATTTCTGAATAGTAAGTATTTTTTCTTTGCATATCAAAAGCAGATTGTGTTTTATCAGGTCTAAAGCCACTCAGCTTTATCTCATGCTTTTACACCAGATAAAACACTCCTGGTTATTTTTTTGAAAGTGCATATATAAGCCCTACAGGATGCCTTCCTGATTTTAAAGCCGTTATGAAATGAATAAGGATTTTGATATCTCTTTTCATTCCCTCGGAACAAGGCAATTTTAAGAAAAAGTAACAAATTTCATTTTTTGGCTTAATTTTTTGATTGTAACCCATTTTATTTCAACTGATTACAGTGCAATGCGCCTTACCGTGGCCACCCTGCAAAAGTTTCATACAAGTTAACCAATCAAAATGCGAGAACTAATGAGATTGTTTACATATTTTATTTGTCATGAAAAGCAAATACAACCATTAAATCAAGCATATCCACATTGCTTGAAATAATTGAAAGAGTTTTCTTGAGAATCACAGTAATGTGTTTGTCGATCGGTGCTGCTTTGAAATCAAATTCTCGCATTTTAATTTGTTAAATTGTGCAAAACTTTTGCAGGGTGGCCACGGTAAGGCGCATCGCGCTGTAAGAGGACCCATAATAAGTTAAATTATTGTTATAACAACATTGAAGTAAAATATCCTCTAGTAAGAGAAATAATTGAAGATCTTTTTTTATTTTGAAAAGTGCCTGGGTCGATCCAAGGGTGTTTTCATGGCAACACCATCAAACATACCAAACTGATAGTTTTAACCTGCTATAACAAGCAGTACAGAAGTTTCAGCCATTTTGAGTCAAATTCTCTCAGAGATATTCTCTATTTGATGTTTCATTGATTTTATAGACTCCTTGCATCAGAATGCAGCTCAATTTGGAGGACAAAACAATAGGTTACAATCCTCAGGAGATTGAAATTCTTTGGTTTTCTCCTCCAAATAGACCTCATCGGCATGGGTGTAATGTTGTCCCATTTCAGACCACGTGTCATTCTCTTGAGAATAAGATTCTTTGTTTGAGTTGAATCCATATTTATGTATCTTCTCATGCGCAACCGTTAAACAATGAAAGGATACTCTGGGGATGACACGTGGTCTGAAATTGGACAACATTACACCCAAGCCGATGAGGTCTATTGAGCTGGTTTTTTTCATGTGAAAGGGGTCTATAAGGGCTTTCAAATTATGAGGCATCCTGTAGGGCTTATAAGCTCTTTAGACACTACATAATATAAAGCATTAGAGTGATTACAATAAACCCGTTCAACAAAATCTGTTAGTCAAAGTCTACGACTATCTGCTAGCGTTTATTAGTGTGTATTAGCCTAGTGTAACTAGCTCATGTGTGAAGACTACAACTTTATTGGTTAAATTTATCAAGACGAAATAACGGTCTCATTCTACTGAAAAACAATATTTTTACTACGAGTCATTTGCTTTACAAATTTTAAACTGTAAATAAGTAATTCATTCCGTGTAAAAGATTGAATTAAAGCTTTGCCGTTTTGCCTACAATCTCTCTAGTTATCCGACATAAAAATTGAAATACATATAAATGTCAATAAACATGTATAGACTACATTCATTTGTTGTCTATTTAATAATTTTTGTTTTAGACTATTTGTAGTCTACTTAGAGTCTATTAGCTAGTACTTGTGATTAATAGTGTGTATTAGTCTAGTAATTGTTGAGCTGGTTTATTGCAATCACTCTAACTACGCTTTTCTTTCAAACACTAACATTTTGATTTTGATATCCACAGGAAAAACTCTTTTGCTATTTCTTGGTGAAATGATCCCGAAACTAAAGACAAGGCAGACTAAATCAGGGCAATCTGAGGGTAACAGTCAACAACAATCAACTGCTGCCAAGAAAAAGAAAGGAAAAAAAGCCAAAGCCAAATGATAGAATAATTTATTTAATAACTTACAGTAGAGTAATGTATGAACATGTTACTGTGAAATCCAAGTAAGGAAATATGTTATATTCTACTTTGAATGCATTCATAACTGTTTTATAATGGTAATAGAACTGAGTTGAGTGCAATCTGGGCTGAAATCGCAAGAGTGATTACAAAATTGCATGACCGCACAGCGGGAGTGCAACTTGTTAATCACGAGTGTGATTTCAGCCCAAAATTGCAAGACACTCAGTTCTGTTACCTATTAATCATATCCATTTTGAAACTTAATATTAATATTCAAATACTCAACAGTTATATGTAGCTTCAAAAGTGATTGGTTGACAAAATGATGCAATTAATGATTCAAAATAGTGCAATTAATGCTTAAATCGCACACTTTGTAGCCAATCAGATTGCAGGATTTGCTAATGATTTCAAAATGGATATGATTAATGAAGACAAGAGCAACTTCCTGCCTTGATAAAAGCCTGTCATCTATATTTTTGCCAAATGCTTGGCCAACTTTTGCTTTGGAATTCTCTATGCATATGCTTAACGTTCCCTCCTACAACAAGCTTGAAGCATAATGACGCTTTATATCTAGGCTTCCAGCATCCCTTTCAGCATTTTTTTTTGTGTACTAATTTTCACTTGTATTCATATTCTCAAAGCAGTCTTAACATTTGAATATCAAAAGAGATTTTTGAAAAGGATCATGGTAGTTTAGGCATGAAATGTCATTAGTATTATGGTCTATTCAATGAATTTTGACAAGTGACATCACTCCAGGCAAAGTCTTAATCTGCCGATACTTGCTGCAACCTTTTCTCACGCTGGCAATGCAATTTCGGATTTTTGTTACAGCAAAATATTGCAACGTCTATTATATCGATGGTTTGTAATCATTCCCAATAAAATAACAAAAGACATGGCATGGCGGCCATGTTGGATGACATAATCTTTTGTTAAAGTCATCCAACATGGTGGCTTTGACGTCAAGTGCAAACAAAGAACAAGAAAGTTTCTGGGTCAAGATCAATATTAAATCTTGTTTGGCAAGTCTGAATAGGATTATTGGATTGGGAGTGTACATAGGTGATAGACGCTGCGACTTTCAATTTTAGCCTATTTTTAGGCATGCAATTGTTAAAATTTTCCAGAGAAAATTTCAAACTTTTACAAGATCTTGTTGTCGCCAGCGTCATGGGGCTGAAATTATTTTGCACTGACAACTCAACAAAAAAATTTTGAAATTGCATTGCTCGAGAAAAAATTGCAGCATGTATTGGCGGCTAAAGCCTTGTTTTTGTTTTGTAGAATATCCAGGTGTTTCAATAAATCAAGAACTGCTAATAACATGGCTTGTAGTAATATTTTAGTCTACTTTACATGCAATACAGTGTAGTATGTTGTAACACCAGTCATGTGAAAACACAAAAATATGTGTGCTGCCGTGCATTATTACAATGTGCGAGTGTGCAAGAAAGTGATGAATTTGCAACTTTATTGGATTTCACCAACCATTACTTATTTGATTGACAGCAGTCAAAACTCTAGATGGCAAGTTATCATCAACACAGGTCGCGTGATTTTGTAAATCGGTGTAATTTTTCACTCTATTTATAAGTCTAAAAAAAATTTAAGTGAGCTATTTTAAGGTACAGCTGGGTTTCAATCAGCTGATAAAAGTCTTTGAATCTCATTATCTGCTCCAAATGGTGGTCAAACACTGACCAGCATGTGCTGTCAACCAGAAAGAATTCTATTGAAAACTTGTGATTCAGCTGATGAACATTCTGCACGAGACAGGAAATGACATCAAGTGAAACCCAGCTATAGGTGTATTGCATTTTAAATTTAATTGTAGTTTAATAATTAGTTCCAACCCATACAAGTGACAATTATTTGATATCCAATTTAGTACACAGATACAATTATGCCTTGACTTGTGTGAGACCACATTGTATAGAATTGTGGTATTCCTACTACAACCCTACTACTACTAGATAGAGATAGTGGAGGAAGAAAAGTCTGACCAAACTGATGGTAAATTTATCACCACATGCTTTTCTTTTCTTAAGCCATTCATTTGCACCTTAGGGACATCTGCAGGAGGGTTCTCATGTGGGATGGGAGATATACAAGGAGACTTTTCTGGTAGACTTGAAACGGTTCTTTGGTTTATACAGGATTTATTAGTGGTCTTATCTTGAGGTAGCTTGAAGTGGACAGATGGGTGATGAAGGTTCTCATCTGAAAGATATTACGAATAAGGACTTTATTTTTAACACTGCATTATAAAATAACTTTGATATTACGTGCACTCTGATTGGTCAAAAAGCCATGTTTTATGAGTATAATACATGCTCGCGCTATTTTTTTTTCTCTCTCTGCTTCTTAAAAGCATTTGAGCGCTAGTTATTTTATAAAAGCAATAAAAAAACAGTTTTCCGTGTATTATACTCTGATAAAGACACTTGGGATGTGGAGAGAACATTGTCTTTATCAGAGTATAATACACGGAAAACTGTTTTTTATCCCTTAATTTTTACTGGTCATTGTTGTGCTTCCTCATTGCCGGATTTCAAGTTCAGAGAGGCTGGGTACAAGTTCTTAAATTGTGACAATGACAACACAAAACACACATAGCCAAAAAGAGCACTATATTGAACGACTTACAGCCATTCAAAAATACAGATAAATGTATGGTGTCCGGACATTGTACATTTCTTTGTAAATTCTAGCATTTTTGAATGGCTGGCCCCGCTCGACTTGAAATCCGGCAATATGACATCTTAATTTGCAGCATTCTACATTGTAACCATTTCAACCAAACAGCCACCCACACCTGTACATTCTTTTCCATTTACAGTGTTCTCACCAGGATTTTTAAAATTGGGGTCCACAGGGCCCATAGAGAACCCAAAAGAGGAGGGGATCCACACTTGTGATTAGGTTTGAAATTGAAAGTAATGCTTAATATCAACTTAACTTGATGCCACTTGGAATTTGTGATGTTTTATCCAAAAGGTAAACGATAATTAAGCACAAGATTATTTATTTGTATAAGAAAAAGTGTTTATGCCCTCTGGACCCCTCAAGCTATTTCTACTGCGTCATTTTCGAAAAAAGCGCGGCAATGCCGTGGTCTGGTAAGAACATTGCATTTAAATACTAAAAATTTATCGATTATTCAGTTATTTCTTTCTCTCTCCCCCCATAAAATGTATGTTTATTTGCGTGTTTTACACAAAAGCGCGTCACTCGAGCTCACTAATCGTCTTAGTCACATCGAGTTACGCGCTGGCCTGGGTATGGCAAAGACAAAATTGGGCGTGGTCGGGCCAGTAACTCGAAAAGCGCGTATCTCGATTACTTGATGCGCGTTACTTGATGCGCGTTACTTGATGCGCGTTACTTGATGCGCGTTACTCGATGCGAATTACTTGATGCGCGTTACTTGATGCGCGTTACTTGATGCGCGTTACTCGATGCGCGTATCTTGGTGCGCGTATCTCGATGCGCGTTACTTGATGCGCGTTACTCGATGCGCGTTACTCGAAGATTAACCGATCACTTGAAAATATTTGTTTCCTGGACACAAAACAATAGATTTTTGCCCTTGCGGGCCGGGGTTTCGGTCTCTGGTAAGGCATATATTATAGGCCGAGCGTTTATAGACTAGAGGTAGAGTACCTTGGGTACACACAAAAAAAAGTTATTAATTTTAAGTCACAAATACGCAGATGCAGACGTGAGCTTGTTACTGAAATCAGAAATAATATGAAATTACTGTTAAGTGTTGGTACATAAGCTTCGTTGCCTATTTTCTCCATTTTTTGAAATGATGATTTTAAAACTGTTGTTAAGACAAGTGTTGGTGTGTTTGCTTTATCGCCTACTTTTTAAAAGTTTTTAAATCGCTTGAGCACCTTTGGTTAAGACAAATGATAAACAAGAGAGCAGCAAGGGATTATCTGAAATGTGGACCATTATCTTATATCTGCAAAATCAATAAATTCAAGTAAAGCGCGTACCTCGATGCGCGTTACTCGAAGTGCATAACTCGAAAAGCGCGAACCTCGATGCACGTTACTCGAAGCGCATAACTTGAAAAGCGCGTAACTCGAAGATTAACCGATCACTTGTAAAATATATATTGTTTCCTGTACACCACACACACACACACAAAAAAAAAAACATCAGCAGCAAGGGATTATCTGAAATGTGGACAGTCATCTTATATCTGCAAAATCAATAAATTCACAAACCAATCCTTGACATAGTTTACCTTGTATGGTCTTCCTATCTGCAGTTGTTCCTGTTCTCATTGCAACTGTTGTTCTTTGTTTAAGTGCTATCCCCTGAAGCCTATTTCTCAGATCTTTTGTAGCTAATGGGTCTTTTATGAGTGATTTGACCAAAAATGAATCTTCATTGGTATTTTGATTTACAGTTGAGAAGCCATGCCTTGCATTAGATCTTGACTCTTGCTGTGTTGCTTCACCGGGAGGATCTATATGCTGAGTATTCAACTGGGTTTGTAGACTCATAACCATCCCTTGGTCTTGCGTACTTACAGCTGCTATATCATTAGATCTGCCAGTGTTTGTTTGTTGCCTTTTCTTTATTATTGGTGCAGGCATAACAAATTGTTTGGGTTGGAACTCATCCTGTGACTGTACTGTACCATGTGTGGCACTAGGGTTAACATGTGAATATGTGTGGACTGTTTTTAGTATTCCACTTGAAGCTTCCTCAAGATCCTCTATGGTGTAAAAAAGATTCAAATTGTGAAGTGCACATATGCCATCTAGCTACATGTTATCAATCATTGTCAGTATGCAGTGCAGTGTAGCAAGTTGGGATACCTGCCCCCCCCTAAAATTTTCTGATCGAGCCTTTCTTTCTTTGATGTATGATGTCAGTGCCCCCCAAATGTTTGGTAATTAGTTTTTATTCTAGGTGTCTTCCCCCCCCCCCCCCCCCCCCAGATCCTGGTTCCTCGCTTGGCCACTGTCAGTATGAGTTCAAGAATATGAAAAGTTTTGCTACATTCTCTATATTTTGAATGAAGGTCATACATGTCACATGTTTAGGGTGTTTAGCAAATCAAGTTAAGTGTTTTGTTAGGTATACTTATTAATATGTATATTGTATAATCAGGGTTTGAAATTCCCACAAGATGATTGGCTAATTGCGACTTGAAAATTACAAATATCGAGTAAAAAGAAATAGCCCACTTTCAATATTCTGGTTGAGTGATCAAGCACAAAGCAATTCAAAACGAGGCTCCAGGGAAACAATGGAGTAACCTAATATATTCTTTTGTTTCCCCGGAGCCTCACATTGAATTGCTTTGTGTGTGATCACTCAACCAGAATATCGAAAGTTGGCTATTGGACTCGCATTTTCTAGCTAGTTCTCTTTTTAGAAAATAATGATATGCAAAGAAAAATAGTCCTTGCATTTGCATTCAATCTATTCATCTTGTAGCTGTCAATGATATTTTAACATTCAAAAAATGGCCAATTCATCATACTGTTAATTGTGACCGACCCCATGTTGTAAGGACTTTACGAGATACTTCGTGTCAAACTTACCACACCCTCTTTCTTTTCTTGTTACTTGAAAGTGAACATCTTTCGGCTCTCTATAATTTAGCTGTTTGTCATTTAATAATGCTTCTCTAGGAGCAGAAACAGGGATAAATGCACCTTGGGTTCTCAGACAATCCTGAACAGGTCCAACTTTCCTGTGGCTGCCTTGAGCTGTGTGTATGTCTCCAACAGGGTGCTCATGGCTTTGAGATGATGTATCCAGTGAAACAGGTTTGGTACTGTGGAGGGTCTTAATTGTGCTTTCGACAGTTTGGTATTCAAAACTCTTCAAGACAAACTCCAATTCCCTCTAATGAAGAAAAATGATGAAAAACAATAATTTTATCAATGATAACTTGATTAAACTAATCAATCATCAATCAATCAATATACTTCAACAGTATTCCATTCATTGCGGAGACTACATTCAGAACAATTTATTATGATAATCATATATATCTTGAAAGATACACCACACCACAAAATAAACCTATTTTTCCATGATGTGGTAGGTCTGCATTAGGGCTTTGTATGAAACCTTAAAGAAAGTGCTAGTTGTGTGGCTGATCAAGGGAGTATAATATGATTTATCAATGATGGCAATGTAACTACAAGTTGGTTTGTATATATTACAGTGTGGACACTCGAACCATGAAGATTTCAAGGTGTTTTTTTGACATTTCTTCAAAACTATCCAATCAGCACTCTCCTTAAAAACAAAAGAATCAAACATTTTTTAGGTGCCATCCAATCACAACAAATGACAGAAAATCTTTAGAATTTTATTTTTACCTTTCTTTTGTGAACTTATGAACTGCTAAATCCCATAAATTATGCTATTTGTTCTGATTGGATGGCACCTAAGAAATGTTTGATCCATTTTTCTATGGAGAGTCCTGATTGGATAGTTATGAAAACTGTCAAAAAAACCTTGAAGTGTTCATTGTTTGAGTGTCTGCACTGTGAGTAGTTTCTGACCTTCAGGTAGTTCAACTGATTATCTGTATTCTGTCTGTAACAGTGCAGCTCACTTTGTAGTTTCATATTTTGTTCTTGGGTCTGGACAATATCCTATTAGCAGTTACAGGTAAACCCATTTGCAATTGATCAAAGAAAAGAAAAAACAATTAAAACATTGCTAGAATATCTAACCAAGAATTTAAAGCAAAATAATTTCAGTCTTACATTTGTCAAGGCATCAATTAGCTCTCTTTGTTCAGAAAACCCCTGAAGTATTTGGTCTCTTAAGATCGCCTCAGCATTGCGCTGCATTTCAGTCTGCAGAAATTAAAATTCAGATATTAGTAAATAATTGGGATACGTCAGCTGGGACCTGGGCATGTTCACAAGCAAAATAACATAGACCTACAATCCTTGGCAAAAATTGTTGGCACATTACAAATATTTCACAACAATCATCTTCCTCTCATTACCCCCCCCCCCCCCCCCCCCACAAATTCAATGTTAAGGTGTGGCTGGGTTACCCTGTCCTCTGCCACTCCAAATATTTGCAAAACAGACACATTTTTATCACCCAACATTGATTGTGTTCTTATGATTACACTCTGTATCTTTGTATAATTTGTATGTGATGGCAAGACTTTAAATTTGTCAATGATTGTACATATACCTCCTTCAAGTACTTCATCAGCTTGGTAACAGCCATGATCAGAGAAGAAGTATAGCCACTGAAATTCCTTGACTGGAGAGAAAAGTGAGGAAACATGAAGATTATAAGTAACAATTCTTCTTAATTTGTACTAAGTAAACTTAAAACTAAGTATCAAAGTTCATTTTTTCTCACTTCTCATTGGACAAGAGGGTGCCAGTAATGCAACAATTCTCAAGTTTCACTGTTTCCTAGCAACTGTTTTGAGCAGGCAACATCACATTTATTCACCAGTGAATAACAAATTAAACCAGAAGTAATTTCACCAGAAATGTAAGTTTTTCTAAGACAGTCTTAAACTTAATTTGATACATACTAGTTATACAATGGTTTCGAGTGGCATACCGTGGAATATCCCACAAGTCACTTGTAGTTTCTAGTATACACACCAGCCTTTAGGTGAGTGTGTATACAAAGAAAATACAAGGGACGAGTGGGATATCTATGGTATACCATGAGAAACCATTGTATAACCATTTTATCCCACCCCACAGAAAATACAAATGCGTAGATTCAATGTGCAGTGCATGATGGAAAGGAAGAGTGAAATACCAACAAATATGCAACAGCTTTCCTGCTTTCTGACTGGCTGTATTTTCTTTGGTGTGGGATAAAATGCAATTCAACTTATGCCACAAATAGGTAATACGTAGATGGAGGTTCTACTGTTAGTATCATTATCACTTTTACTTCCCAATGAATATTGCCATACCTGGGGTGTGGTGGTGGTTGGTTGTCTTCCTGTCTCCATCTCATACTCTGCTATCTCATCTTCCAAGCTTTCTACCATCTAGGATGAACACATCATGTTTAAATTTGCTGTATTGTTATGAGTCTTAAGAAAAGTGATTGGTTGGTGATAAAAGAAAAGTTAATTATGCATTTGATTTATCATCTTACTAGTTATAGTAAGACCTAACTAACAACATACTGGCTGACACCCTCCTGTATGTTATTGATGCTAAGGGACCGATTGTTTAATTTTTCGCAGGGGGGCCATAGTTTTCATAAAAACAATTTGTATACCCCATAAATATGTCTCAATTAAAAATGTACCCCCTCTTCATCCTTATTCCAGAAAAATGTACCCTAAGGTGAGAGTTACTGGGCTGCATAATAGCATAAAACCTAAAACTGTATGTACCCCCCAGTATTTTGAAATATTGCAAAAAATACCCCCCCCCCTCCCCACTTTCAGTTGATTTTGAAAATTTTACCCCCCTAAAATCACCGCCAGCTCATTGACTCTGAAAAGACTGACAGCCTTTAGCTTGGTTAGTTCTACCAGTATTCTTTCATCTGTCATTTGAAGGTGCCAGGTACAAATGCTGCAATTATTATTGGCCGTAGCATGTCTTAATTGAAGGTGCCAGGTACAAATGCTGCAATAATTATTGGCCGTAGCATGTCTTAATTGAAGAACATGTTGTGCACTCTAGAAAATAATAAAAACCTTTTTCAAGTCTTCCAGGCTTCTCAGACTACTGGAAGATGATGATGTGCTTGTATCATTGGCCTTTGGCTGTCTTTGTGATTTAGTCTTTCCTTCTCTAATGGGATTCATAGCCACTTTAGATTGACTATATTTAAAAATGAGAAAATATGAAATATGAAATATGAAATATGAAATATGAAATATGAAATATGAAATATGAAATATGAAATATGAAATATGAAATATGAAATATGAAATATGAAATATGAAATATGAAATATGAAATATGAAATATGAAATATGAAATATAAAATATTGGTCAAAGCTTGTGCAGGGGTTGAAAAATCCAATCCACCATAAGGTCATGGGATTGATTCCTGTCACATGGACTTGGATTTTTTTCCAAGCTATAACTATTGTTCTGGACAGGCTAGCCTCATGTTCATGTGGAAACATGAAAATTTGTTAAAATGGTAGTGGTAGTCAGAGCTTTCAATATTGCCGGATACTTCACCTTAAACTGCCGGCTATTTTGACAAAAAAATAATTCATTGCCAAATAAAGTTACGGCCCATTGGGGGATACGGACCCCTACTTTTTTGGATTGACTGTCTACTCCAAATATTATTGAAAGCTCTGGGTAGTAAGATGACATGCAAAAGGCCTACTGAGGTACTGTATGACTGCACAGGATCCAAGAAGAGACATAAAATACAAATAGGATACTACAAGCAAAGTCTATTAATACACTAGGATTTTTAAGTCCACTTACATTTCTCGTTCATTTGAGGGCACTCGATCAGAAGCTGAAGGTAATCCAATTGATTTATGTTGTACTGCAAAAGTAAGTGATGGAACAATATAGTTCAATTTTACATTTTGATGCATGTACACCAAATACAATCATTTAACATGACAGTGAGTTGCTTGATGTAGACATGAAAGAAAAGGAATAAACTACCGGTAACCAAACTCTCCTTGCAATCACTCTCATAGGAGTTATGACCACGATTGTTTGCATTGCCGCTTATGAGAGCGCATTCTCATTAGTGAACAGCTCTAGTTATGACAACTTTTTTGATTTCCAGAGACCTGTGGTTGCTCTACGAGAGCTTCAAATGTAACTTAAACTACAGTATGATCATGCTTAGCTTGCTCCTACTAATATTCCAGTCTCACATTCGGTGGAAACAGGCTTAGCCTCGTTTATAAGTCATCTATTCAAATACACCATTAAAAGTCTGTGGGATTGGTATTATTCAACTTGCACATTCTTTACATTACAGTTGGCTGTTGCTAATGATTCGCAAAAGTCAACCGTAATGTAAAGAATGTGTAAGTTGAACAATACCAATGTTTTGAAATCCCATGGACTTTTAATAACGTCGTTGAATAGCTGACTTATAAACAAGGCTAAGCCAGTGCAAATGAGTCTGTGGTCTTAAAAAAACAGCGGTTTCCATGGAATGTGAAACTGGTGTATTCCAACTCTACCAATTTCACATACTCCAATAAAAAGTATCAAAGAAGAATTATTATAACAACCTACCAAAATCCCTTCTTGCAGCATTTTGTACATTTGATGCATCTTTAACAATACTAGGTACCCAATCACCTGATGTCTGTGACACATCTACTGACTGGCTTGGTAGTTCCTTGTTGTCTATTTCTGGGTATGAGTGACGCATTTGATTCTCTGTACGTCTATCTTGTATGATATCTTTCACCTTGTAAACCTCCTTATCAGATTCATGAGATATCAACCGCCTGTAGTGCTGAAGGTCAAGTTGGGGTTCAAAAATGGTTCTCTGAGTCCCATCTTTTCCATCTTCCTCCTGTTCATCACTCGCTGATGACTCAGTGTCTGTTCTGTCAGACACTTCATTAAGAGCAGGCGTCCTCATGATAGAGTCACTTAATAAGGATAAGTGTGTGGCTGAATCAAGCATTTCTGAAACTGGAACACCCATATACCTGCTGGTTAGAATATCAAGAAATCAATACAGGAAATTTAAAAAATGCAGTCATTTGAGTCACATGTTAGAATGTTTGTAAAAGAGCAAACAAATAGCCCACTTCAGAGATGTTTTGTTTGTCACGCAAAAAGGTTTCAATGTGAGGCTTGGTGCTAATTGCTCAGTGATTTGTGACATAAGAAAAGAATTAATTTAATCAATTTAGCACAGAGCCTTATACTGAAACGTTTGTGCATGACAAGCAAAGCATACTGTATCTCAAAAGTAGGCCATTGAAAATGCATTTTTCATGCTAGAACATGCACTTTGTGTAAATTGGTACCATAATATTAACTACTATGTTGTGAAACTTTTTTTCTCACCTTTCTGAATTGTTGTCAGACTTTGGAGCAGATGTTATATTTGGAAACCCAAAATATTTCTAAAATTAAAAATAGTTTAGATTTTGATAAAGATACTGTAGATGGATGGATGGATGGATGGACAAAGGAACGGACAGATGGATGGATGCACAGATGAGTACACTGATGAATGGATGGATATTTATCAAAACACCTTACTCGTATTTTAAAAGTGTATTGCTAACTAAAGGTTTACAATTAATAATAATAATTAAAAGTAATCTTACTAATGTCAAGTAATCTAGCAGTATTAATAAGGATTTACAAAGATTACTAATTGCTAGTATCATAATATTATATTTAAAAACTAATAATATGTATCTATACTGTATATTCAATAATGGAAAAATATTCAACAAGGAAAATGGCTAATACTAGAGATTTTCTTCCCTCAGGTTGTAAATATTTTAATATTAACGTTAAGTTAAAACTTCTAAAATTCTATTCCATCTTTGGGCTTTCTTTTTGCTTGTTCCATTATGATAGTCCCACTGTGTCACATCAACATGAATCAATACAGCATTGGTAGAGAAGGAATAGACTTTTATATGGATTACGACATACCTTTGGATCATCACCAAATAAATCTTTTACCGCAGACATTGTTGTGTCTGTTTCAGCTAAGACAGCCTGAAACTAATCAATATTTGATTGTCAATTAATGAATTCATTATTAATGCAGGATATGAAGCATGTTTGGCTGCATGTACTGGTGGATTCAGGAGAAAAGGACCTCCTCTTTTTAATTAGTAATTATTATTTATTTATTAGGAATATTTATAGAGACAGTCCAGTTCAGCTGAGGCTGGTTCGAAAGGAGAATGGTGGTTTGAATTTTATTATTATAATATAGCTTAATATTAATTAGTATGATGCATTGCCAGATTTCAAATTATCGTGGGAGGACTTGGTCAAAACCAAACAATTGGGAAAATGATGGCCTGTTTTCGAACAATCAAGGTATTGCCTGGTTTCATATGGGGAGACCAGACAATTGTTGACCAGACTGGATAAAATTAATATTTTTGATATAATGTAGTTGACGTATGATATCATTGAGCTCGACAAATGCAGCCTGATTTTGAGCAAATGAACAAAAATTCACTGGGGAATGTAGATATTCAGGGCATCATTCGAACAATGACATTGTTTAGTTTTTCGAAACTGGCCATTTTTACTATTAGTGGTCTACCACTAATAGACCACTAGTAGCTAAGCCAATCAGAGCGCAGAATTTGTAATAGACTATTAGCAGGTTTATGCTAATATGAATTAGAAAAAACCTACTAATGGTCTATCACCAATTGAGCCCTGTGATTGGCTGAGCTACTAGGGGTCTATTAGTGATAGACCTCTAGTAGCGAAAAGCGCCAGTTTTGAAAACCAAAAAATATATATTTAAAGCAAAATCCAAAACTTTTTGCATCCTTTTATTGGACCGATTAGTAGGTTTTTACTAAAACAATTAGACCTCTTGCCCTCATGGCCTGGACCATTTGGACTCGAGGACTAATTGTTAAATAGTCCCCTTCACAGTTCCAAGGTGTTTTCCTTTTTAAAAAAGTATCTATCATTGCAAGGCCTTCTAATTCTCTCTTCGATGCAAAGACACGGCTACCTTTCAAGATGTCACAGGGAACTGTGAAAGGGCCTATTGGTGCATTTTTATGCAAAAGAGGACTATTTCAATCATTTTCCAAAATAACAATTCTTACTTTGTCTTGGCCAAAAAGAATCTCATGCAGTATGGCCTGCCTTTGTTTAGGAGTACTGTCTGGATTAATATCACATTGGTTTTCCTTGCTTTGGATTTCCTGTGCCAAACCAGCATTCTTAGATTTGTGTGCATCGTGCCTTCTTCTCTGTTTAATAGAGCAAAATTACTCAAGGTTAAAGAAGCTTAACTTCAATGCATATAAAGTATAAGTCTTATAAAGTCTTTTA
Organism: Anthopleura sola; assembly: GCA_023349425.1. Lineage (NCBI taxonomy): Eukaryota > Metazoa > Cnidaria > Anthozoa > Actiniaria > Actiniidae > Anthopleura > Anthopleura sola. The sequence continues at coordinate 121,053 of JALHLI010000092.1, forward strand.
TAAAATACGTTTTGAACTTTTCCTTACCAGTTCGTCTTGGCTCGCTTTGTAAACATTAAGGTCAGTAACTGTATCCTACAGTATAAAAAAGAAAATTGATCTGATAGTTTACAATTTGTAAGTCACATTTTTTAATTCTCGTTAGGTAAGCTCACTTGAAAAAGTTTTCAGAACGTTGGAAAACTTTGTCAATAAGCTTATCAAAGCTATAGCTAGTCCTACGAAATTAGCTTATTAAAGTATTCATTAATACTGACGTCCCATTCTGGTTTCTTCTTCTTCTTCTGCGTAATCTTTGTTTGTCTCTTGACAGCTTTATTTTTATCATTCTTTCTTCTTAGTGCTCCATCACCGACCAGAAATCCCCGAGAAGGACGTAACGCCATGGACGCCATTTTGGAATTTACCGCCTTTTTTTTTTTGCCAGACAATTAGTCACCTAGGGGGGTCCCCTGTGGACTTGTTGTCCTCTCTCCAGTGCCCAAGGAGCAACAGTCGGAGCAACAGAAGGTCTCCTTGGACCACTCTCGTAATAAGCGACCAGCTCTAACTCTACTTGAATTACCGCTATGAGAGCCCATTCCCGTTAGCGACCAGTTCTAGTTATGTAGTGTTACGACCACTTTTCCGATTACCCGAGGTAGCTACGACCCTGGAGAGGGGGGGGGGGGGGGGAGGGGGGATGCGCGTCGTACCTTTTAGCCAGGTGTTAATTTTTGTTCCGGTTAACTTTTAGCTAGTAAAGTGTTTAAACGAAAAGCTAATACAAATGCAGTTAGCGTCATTTGGTACCCGTTTAGGGATGAAACTTTATCCCTGTGCCTAGATGCCCGGCAGCCGGTCAATACCTTCAAAAGACTAAATGCCCGGTAGTATGAAATATTTGTTCAAAATTCAGTAGAACTAGTAAGTTTTGACAAATCAAACCTCTCTATCTTTGTTAAGAAATGTCAAGCGTTTTCACGCTCGACTGCCGGTCAGTTGCCTTCAGAGCCTGAAATATTTTCAAAAAAATTCAGTAGAACGACTATAAGTTTCGCCTCATCAAGCCCGACTTTATCTTTTTGTAGGCGGCCGAAGTGTTTCACGTAATATACGATGTGGCTCGCATTTGGCCTATTTTTCAACCATCAGTCACTACCCGTTTGGCATTCCGCAGCGCGCGCTGAATTCGTTCAAATCGAGCTCCAACATTGAATGTGCCCAAAGCTTAGAAAGCATGCCCTCCGGGAGCTATCGGTCCAACAAAATGTAACCACCATTTCCATCTATTAACATTTGCATGTCAGCATGTAACATTGTAAATTTCTATTACTAAAATATACTTTTAAAACTGACCTATGTATTCCATGCCGAGGTTCGACAAATTCTTCAGATTTAACTCCATTAAGCTCAGGAAACTGAAAAGCGCTAGACATTTCTTAAGAAGGATAGAGAGGTTTGATTTGTCGAAATTTAGTCATTCTACTGAATTTAAAAAAAAAAAAAAAAAAAAAATTCAGACTGGCATTTAGTCTTTTGAAGTTATTGACCGGCTGCCGGGCATTTAGTCTTTTGAAGTTATTGACCGGCTGCCGGGCATTTAGTCTTTTGAAGTTATTGACCGGCTGCCGGGCATTTAGTCTTTTGAAGTTATTGACCGGCTGCCGGGCATTTAGTCTTTTGAAGTTATTGACCGGCTGCCGGGCATTTAGTCTTTTGAAGTTATTGACCGGCTGCTGGGCATTTAGTCTTTTGAAGTTATTGACCAGCTGCCGGGCATTTAGTCTTTTGAAGTTATTGACCAGCTGCCGGGCATTTAGTCTTTTGAAGTTATTGACCGGCTGCCGGGCATTTAGTCTTTTGAAGTTATTGACCGGCTGCCGGGCATTTAGTCTTTTGAAGTGATTGACCAGCTGCCGGGCATTTAGTCTTTTGAAGGTATTGACCGGCTGCCGGGCATTTAGTCTTTCGAAGGTATTGACCGGCTGCCGGGCATTTAGTCTTTTGAAGGTATTGACCGGCTGCCGGGCATTTAGTCTTTTGAAGGTATTGACCGGCTGCCGGGCATTTAGTCTTTTGAAGGTATTGACCGGCTGCCGGGCATTTAGTCTTTTGAAGGTATTGACCGGCTGCCGGGCGTTTTTATGCCTACGAGAAAGAGATTTTGCTTTTTTTTTTTTTTTGAATCATTCTCAAAATTTCCGACGAGCATCCCCGTCTATATATGCAGCGCGTAGCCTGCCAGCATAGTAGGTCCCCTCCCCTCCGTTAACTATGCTGAAGGGGAACCTTCCGAAGTTTTGTCACGAAGTTTTGTCGTTAAGAATCGTTGTATACTGGAGTTAAAGCTAGAAACTTTGCAAAATCCCAATCCTGGCCCAGTAATGGCTAAATCCCAATCCCATTGCATGAAATCCCATTTTCCCAGCCCCAAAAAAGGTGATACCCAGCTCCCATTTTCTACCTCTTCAAGGGTCAGCGGTTTGTGCTAAAGTAGATGCTCAGTGGCACACTGCACAAGGTCAGAGCGAAATTCGAATTCGGGACGCTTTGCCCAAGTGACCAAGTGACAACAAAACAAGAAAAACATTCTGAATATTGCACTAGAAAAACGCAACTAAACTAGTAGGTAATTGCCCCAGAGTTAGATGGAGTGGGAAGACAAAATTTCTTCTATCGTTAAAGAAACTGAAGCCAACCTAGCTCGAGTTAGGGTAAGTTTACAGCTTTATACAATGAAGACAACATAACGAGACAAAATTATGATTACACTTTAAAACTCGATTCTCTTTATTAAGATTCTCTCAAAACTAGTAAAATTTCTTATTTTAAGGCGAGGACTCTTAACTGGAGATCTTAAAATAATGTATTACATTGTATTACAACCAGCTGTAGTCCAATGGGACTAGAATATGTGAGCGTTGGACAGATCCAAGATCCAAGAACTTTTACTAGTTTGAGAGAATCAAGTGTCGAGTCGAGATCAAAATCCAAACGCTTAGAGAAGGAACCTGGAATACTTGTGATTTTAATAACAATATTGTGAATGATCTTCAACTCATTACAGGATCAGCTTGGTTCATCCAGGATAAGACATTCTTCACAAGCAAAGTATTACTCAAGTCCCAATCTTGGTATGTATGCATCAATGCTGAGCATTTTTAAGTTTAAAATTAGCTTTCAAGAAGTAAACTTAGGCTTGGATTTGACTTGGCTTGTTTTTTCTCTCTATCAGTGAAGAAACCCCTCTCGAGTATTTTCAATGGGGGATATGCATTTCAAATTGTTTTGTATGCATGATTCACTTTTATTTAGCACCTGTACTCTACGTGTTTCCTGAAGCAAGATCTTTAATTTCCATTTTACACTCTGTTGAAGAAACACTGAAAATATTTTGAATAAATAATATAACAATAACTTATTGGATGAGGCTAATTGTATGATAAGAAAAATTATGCATACACTGTACCTTGAAAAGTGTTATCCGCCTCGTTATGCATAATTTTTCATACCATACAACTGTACTCAGCCTCATCCAATTGTAATTGTCAATGGTAGAATTTGTTTAATCAACATATATCGTAAAAAAAATATTCCTTTACAGTGTCTAGCAATTCTTTCGAAAAAGAACTCAGATCATCCAATCCTCGCCTTAGCTACAGTACCAATGGATTTCAATCTACTAGTCCTCAGAGGATGTCTGGCATAAAGGTTAATCAAAATGAAGGCAGCAGTTCTCCTGCTCTTCTTAATGTTCTGTTTGAGAGGATAGAACAACAGGCTGAGGTAATACTACTATCTAGTATCTACTACTAAATAATACAAATTTCATGAGAGATTTGAAAAGTGAAAATATCTGAATCAAGGTCAAATTGCACAATACTTCAAGGCACAAATTTAATGCTCACAAACTCGCAAAATGCAAGTGCAAAATGCAAGTTTTGCGACTATCACCATAGTCCAGAAATTGAAGGATTGAAAAGTATTGAAGGTTTTGCTAGTGGGTTTAAAAGTTATTTCATGCCCCAGACTTCCTGAATTAGTATGTACAAGCTTATAAAAAACTGTGGTTCTGTGAAGTCAACTTCAATTGCTATGTTTAATTTTCACAGACCCTCAGTTCATTAAGCCATGTAGTTAAGAGGCTGGAGAAAGAAAAACATCATCAGGCTGAAATAATTTCAACGTTACAAGGTAGGTATTGTTATAATAATGGTAACACTGCCACCAAGAGGTCAAATCTTGCAAAACTCAAAGCCAGAGATTTTATTGCTGTTTTCATTGCTACCTGCTGATTGAGACAACCTCTTGCAACAGGTATGATAATTTATACTCAATCAAAAAAATCTATAGTACATAAAACTACACGCCAACCATGAGAAGGTACATAGGAACTATTTAATATTTGATTGACAGTAGTCTGTTGTCCAAACACCTGTTTTAAAGTGCACCTAACCCCAGATACAATACTTTCTGCATCGATTCTACATGAAGTGACTAGTTGAATGGTCAGATATTTCTTCATTTGAGTGTTGCATCTTGAAGTTATGAAGGTTTATATTTCCAATATGTAAATGACTGTGATGTCACCCTAGGCTTCATTTAATATACAAACTTTAACAGGTTCACAGAAAAAGTATTTACAAAGCATCGTTATTATACTCATGGTTTCCACAATGTTTAGGGTAAATTTTGGTGTCTTATAATGGCCAGTGTTTAGTATTATATGTAAAACAAATTTATAAACTCAAAAGCCTGGGGTGACGTCATGGTCATTAACATATTAAAGTATAAACCTTCATATCTTAAAGACGCAACTCTCAAATGAAGAAATATTTGACCATTCAACTAGTCACTTCTTGTAGAATCGATGCAGAAAGTATTGTATCAGGAGTTAGGTGCACATTAACTTTTGTCTTTGTCAGCACAGAGCAATGAAAACAGTGGTGCGGTAAATTGTAACAGTAACATTTCACTTGGTAGTCTTGGTTTTTCTGTACTCAGAATTTGATTAATCTAGCTAATGAATTTTAATTTCAAGCCATTTCCTCATTTGTTTCTAGATCAGGTATCCAGAGTAAATGAAAAGCTGAGAGAACATGGAGTAGATCTTGAAACTGAGAGAAAACTTGAAGGGGTAGTTACATCACGATCTATACTAAGTTTATTTAAAATCGTTGTCAGTGCGCACTGCATTTCGCCAAACTTGGATGTCTGCCAAGTAGAAAAAAATGCTGTTAAAAATCGAAAATTCTACAGATTTGAAATCTTTTTGCTATATCACTATCCAGCTGAGTGAACAACTAATTGTGCAAAGCATTTGTTGATCAAAACCTGTGGCCCTTCACTATTTGTTGTGAAAATAATTTCTTGAGTCATTTTTAAACAGACTAGTTTCAATAGTTTTCAAGTAAAAAATATTGCTTGAACACAGGGCCGTTAAACAATTCATTTATTCAGTCATGTGACCATCCATCCACCCACCCAACCATTCATTTATCCAATCATGTGACCATCCATCCACCCACCCAACCATTCATTTATCCAATCATGTGACCATCCATCCACCCAACCAACCATTCATTTATCCATGTAACCATCCATCCACCCACCCAACCATTCATTTATCCAATCATGTGACCATCCATCCACCCACCCAACCATTCATTTATCCAATCATGTGACCATCCATCCACCCAACCAACCATTCATTTATCCATGTAACCATCCATGCACCCAACCATTCATTTATCCAATCATGTGACCATCCATCCACCCATCCAACCATTCATTTATCCATGCAACCATCCATCCACCCACCCAACCATTCATTTATCCGATCATGTGACCATCCATCCACCCATTCATCATTATGTTATCAATGTAACCATCCATCCACCCACCCAACCATTCATTTATCCATGCAACCATCCGTCCACCCACCCATTCATTTATCCATGCAACCATCCATCCACCCACCCAACCATTCATTTATCCAATCATGTGACCATCCATCCACCCATTCATCATTATGTTATCAATGTAACCATCCATCCACCCACCCAACCATTCATTTATCCATGCAACCATCCGTCCACCCACCCATTCATTTATCCATGTAACCATCCATGCACCCACCCAACCATTCATTTATCCATGCAACCATCCATCCACCCACCCAACCATTCATTTATCCATATAACCACCCATCCAACCACCCAACCATTCATTTATCCATGCAACCATCCATCCACCCACCCAACCATTCATTTATTCATGTAACCATCCATGCACCCACCCAACCATTCATTTATCCATGCAACCATCCATGCACCCACCCAACCATTCATTTATCCAATCATGTGACCATCCATCCACCCACCCAACCATTCATTTATCCAATCATGTGACCATCCATCCACCCAACCAACCATTCATTTATCCATGTAACCATCCATGCACCCAACCATTCATTTATCCAATCATGTGACCATCCATCCACCCATCCAACCATTCATTTATCCATGCAACCATCCATCCACCCACCCAACCATTCATTTATCCGATCATGTGACCATCCATCCACCCATTCATCATTATGTTATCAATGTAACCATCCATGCACCCACCCAACCATTCATTTATCCATGTAACCATCCGTCCACCCACCCATTCATTTATCCATGTAACCATCCATGCACCCACCCAACCATTCATTTATCCATGCAACCATCCATCCACCCACCCAACCATTCATTTATCCGATCATGTGACCATCCATCCACCCATCCAACCATTCATTTATCCATGCAACCATCCATCCACCCACCCAACCATTCATTTATCCAATCATGTGACCATCCATCCACCCATTCATCATTATGTTATCAATGTAACCATCCATGCACCCACCCAACCATTCATTTATCCATGTAACCATCCATCCACCCACCCATCCATTCATTTATGCATGTAACCATCCATCCACCCACCCAACCATTCATTTATCCATGTAACCATCCATCCACCCACCCAACCATTCATTTATGCATGTAACCATCCATCCACCCACCCAACCATTCATTTATGCATGTAACCATCCATCCACCCACCCAACCATTCATTTATCAATGCAACCATCCATTCCATCCGTCTGCCCATATAATGTGCAAATTCCATATGTCAATAATATGATCAAATGTGCATGTTATTGAATGCTTTATAAGACGTAAAAACATATAATTAATGTGTAGCTGAATCTCTTTGTGTGGTAGTTTAAAAGAGAGATGTACAGTCATTTGGAAAGAATACAAAGTCAAAACAGATTGAAACAGAACAGGGATGACATCTCATATGGTGATCCAAGTAATGCAACCTTAGCCAGAGATCTACACGAAAAGTAAGTTGAAATGGAAGGTTGGCCTTTGAATCCTTTTACCTGTAATCTAATGGTCTCAGCAAAGGCAGATCCAGGGGGGGGGGGGGGGGGGGATTGGGTGACTAGTCATCCCACTTGGAGTTGAATATAATATTAACAATAAAAGATAGGATAAGTAGTAAGGATGGCATGGTTGGCTAGTGTGGGGCCTTCGGTGTGAGAAGTCGATTCCCAGCGATCTCAATTCCTTGTTTCAACTTCTTCTTTCTGTGTTGCCTTAATTAGCTTTAAATACTGGTAAAACGGAGCATTGTCGGCCTCAAGTTTTTCAGTAACACTTAAGATTAACTGTCACAAGTTACCAACATTAAATAAAGTCGACCTTTACCTTAACCTGTCACCCCCTTGAAATCATTCTGGATCTGCCACTGCTCAGAGTTTCATATCTGTCATATCTGTACTCAGATTAATTTCCTTTAACAGCAAAAGGCTTTTACAAGATGACTGTAATTCTTTAAGAAGGGAAATTGATCACTTAAAGACTAGAATTGGTAAGTATCTGAACTGTTCTCTTTCCTTGCCTCCCAAAATTCAAGTTACTTTGACAATGATTCAGAGTCAATTGTATGCAAGAAGACTTAGGGGACTGACCATCAGATAATTGATTGGGGGGTGGGGAGGGGGGTTGCATCCATTTTAGTTGCATGATATTTTCTTTGTTTCAACCCCTGCATGTTATTTTATGAAATGAGTAATATTATTAAACATCAAAAAGGCAAAATTATTACTTAATATGTATTTCTTTTGCAAACATGTGGTCATGAAATGCTTGTGTTTCAAGAAGATATTAATTTTGTAGAATATCACACAATGTCAGTTGTTTCCAAAAGATCAAGCATGTGTACAGTACATTAAGTGTTTTGTTTACATTTGTTTACTTGTGTTTTCCTTGACACAGATTTTAAAATAATATATAAATATAGAAAATTTTTTAAATTTAATACATAAATAATTACCATTTAAAGTCAATAAAAGCTGGTTGCAAAACATTATAAGACACTATAAAATACTCCTAATTTTTGCTTTAAAAAGTTCCATGTCTAATTCCAAGTGTAATTCATAATCTATTCCAATTTTTAAAGGTAGAATTGAGTTAGACACCCAGACTACAATGGCAGATGCTAAAGATTCTAATAGACGGCTTGAGCACATTGATCGAGTAAGTATTTCATAAAACATAATCTATGAAAAATAGTACTTAGACTTAGATATGCAAGCTAGTATGAGATATTGCATAACACTTTACTTTATTGCTGTCTATCCATTCATACTCACTCTGCTATTCCTGGTTTGGTTTTTAATTGTTGTTTTTCCACAGACTGTGGCCATACTTTCTGAAAATCAGAGATCCCAATCACACAGCATTGGAAGTATAGTAGATGATAAAGAACTAAGGAATTCAGACATGGGAAGCATAAGGTAAGCAATCAAGTGCTTAAGGAGGCTCAATGTAGTTTTTTTTTAGGCTCGTGGTACCTCTTGTCAAATCACGATTTCGCAGCTCAAAAATGAAATGAAACGAACGTTCAAATTTTTAAGATGTTTAAATTTCATTCAATCTTTGATCTCACCTATTGCTCTTTTAGTGCACAAAGTCGAAAACAGTGATAGAGGCAATTCTTAAAATATTCCATTCTTAAAATACAAAGTAGAAAAGAAACTCTGAACATTCTATCCTGTTGACATACTGGATGGGCAAATTCTTAACCCCAGATGTCCCATTAAGTTTATCTTCTGGCCATAAGCTGCAGGGGAATGGGGCTTGGTGGGGTTTTAGCCCTTCTAGAGAAAAATGTGGTGACTTTGAGCACCCCAACATACATATCTTTTAAACTGCTGCACCACCAATGCTACCCATCTGAACATTATTATTATTATTATTATTATTATTATTATTATTATTATTATTATCTGCATCTCTGGGTACAAATTGGTCTTGTTTTGTTTCCATTGTAGAGAGGGACTAGATGAGGTCTTGACAAAGGTTTCTCACTTAGAATCAAATCTGGAAGGAAAATCACATGATCGATATCATAGAAAACAATCTGGTGAGTTGTTTCACAAAACGTCTTGAATAGCCAATGTGCATTCATGAGCTCGAAATTCTAGCACAAAGCATAATGGGAAAGTGAGTTCTTACACTTTTATGGCTCCTCTAAAAATTAATCTGATAATTTTTCCTTCAACATTTTCTATGGAAGTAAAAGGATTTCAGCAGACGAAAGTAACAGAGTAATTTTTTTTCTGATAGTTCCTTTGATTTCCCTGTTACATTTTTAAAGAACTCACTTTCCCAGAGTGCTTTGTGAGCTTTGATGCACATTGCCTATTAGAATGATTGCATGGCACAAGATGAACAAGCATCCACTCATACATGGCCATCTTGGTTTTCTACTAACATTTACATTTTTGGATTTCCTTCTTTAGGCATCAGCTCCAATGGCAAGAAATCTACGTATGCACAAAATATTGGCAGACCACGGTCCTTAAGAAATGGACTTTCTTCCAAAAGCCATTCGAAAAAGAAACGTGATTCCCTATCTGATAGTGACCTGGATACTAGTACAGCTCTCCTTGGTCTCAGCAGTGGATCAGATTCAGAAGCAACATCAATACAGATGGACAGCCATTCCTATCAAGGTGAGAAATCACAAATAACAAAAGTTTACAGGGCAATAGAGGCTTTGCACCATCACGTGATGACAGGAGGCAGGAACAATTGAATCTGGTCTAATCTGATTTACATGAGAAAGAATTAAGTTTCCCAGGGGAAAAAAGGCTTTATTGTTGTACCCCCTGTCATGGCTGCCATCACATGATGGTGCAAAGCCTCTATACACTAGTTTCGCATTCATTGCAAACCACTGTTTTTGAAGACCACAGACTCATTTGCACAGGGTTAGCCTCATTTATAAGTCAGCTATTCAATGACATCATTAAAAGTCCGTGGGACTGATTTCAAAACATTGGTATTGTTAAACTTAAACATTCTTTACATTACAGTTGACTTTTGCAAATAATTAGCAACAGCCAACTGTAATGTAAAGAATGTGCAAGTTGAATAATACCAATCCCACGGATTGCTGTTTGCATCGAATGCGAAACTGGTGTATCCCACTAGGATGGGATGTAACACCCCCTCTCCCCCCCCCCCCCCCCAACACGCACACACAACATGTTCCATAAGGCCTCATTGCAAGAGACCCCAGAATAGACATCAGTACCTTAGCTGTTAGTTCTGGTTTGGTTTAAGAGTTATTTTTGAGTCACACTTCCCTTTTTGAATCCCCTTATACATACTTTTACTTTACCTCAATGAATCTAAATTTTACACATGCAGATGTTAGACTTGGATGAAAGTTTTGAACGATGGTCTTTTTATGCTAATTAGCGTTTCCATAGCAACAATAAACAAAATTTTCTTAAAAAGTTTTTCTTAAATATCTTTCGAAATCGGGCTACTCTCGAAATGTGTATAATTGTACTATAATTGACACAGTGTAGCACACTAAATGGAAAAGTTGTCATTATTTTGTTTGATATTCTCTAATTCTTTATTTGCAGTTGAAATCAACGATGAATTATCAGACTTATCAAGTGATTCTCTTAGTTCTCTGAACTCTGACGAACTTCTTGGCTTATAACACACAGACTAACATGCCAAACTGTATGCTTTCCTTGGAATGCATGATTGTGAAGGTTTTAAAAAGTCCAGAAATCCTCCTTCCTTGATGTACAGTCCGTACTAAAAATGCATATCAAGTATATTCTTGAAAAATGAACTTTTAGAGAAGGCAAAAAAGCGTAAGAATGCTTTGTGCTACAATTTCGAGTTCGTGCACATTGGCTATTCCTATGCCTATGCTTATGCTTATGTCATGTGTGATCCAACCTTTCAAGGATACACTAATCCCACACGCTTGTTCTCTTGAGAGTTGTGGTCGAGTTCAACCAAGATCGAAGGGGGTCCTCAAGAGGGAATCTGTGATTCGTCAATTTCTTTCCAGTTTTAGAAAATAAAAAAAATAATAAAACAAGCGTTCCATGCAGCATCCATCACTTGTCAGGGACATAGCCAGTATTTTGTCTGGGGGGGGGGGGGGGGGGGGGGGGCAAAAACCCATTTCCAGAACATCAACCGAAAAACCGGCTAACCAAAATAACTGCAAACACGATGGAAGAGTGGGGGTCTGAAATATAGTTTCGTCTACATTTCGACCTTTTAAACCCTTAAAGTCCGGTCAAGAAAAATACCCTGGGTTCCCCCGGGGAAAAATATCAGCAGTTTCAAGGTTTAAGGTGGCTTCCTATAGTATCTTTCAGACCATACCTTTCATTTTCATTTGGCTTATTCATCGTCTAAACTTATACCTATATACTTGATTTTTCGACCAGTTATAGAGCTAAGATGAAATTTTAAAATGATGTTAATTTTAGCTTGATTGACGTTACCTTGGCAACGATAAACAAATATTGTTGAAATTGGTTTTTATCGAATGTCTAAAACTCGATGAGACCTAGACAAGCGGCAAACGACATCATCAACTTCAAGCTATTGCAAAACGATTCTAACTATTTTAAAGAAAATCAATCTGTTAGATTTCAAGTAATTCGCCGAAATATTCTAAAGCCGTGATTTTCGCACATTGAAAGTTACGGCGGCTCGAGAGATACTCAGATACTTGTAGTTTCCCACAAACAAGGGTACTCTTTTAGGCAAACTATTAACTCCAACAAATTTGTTGCAGAAAATAGACCGGGTGCCAACTTCGCGCAGCAATTCTTCTAAACGCGCAACTGACACATTATTTGTTGCGTGACAAGTTGAGATCGCGAGATGAAAAACGCGCAACATCGCCCAAAAACTTGCAACGCAACAATGTTGCGCGACAAGTTGAGGGTTTTTGTGTCTCGTATTTCGCCGCCTTAATCCTGTGCAAATGTGGTTTTCAAAAACAGCGGTTTGCATCGAATACGAAACTGGAGTATTCAACGTCTACACAATCTTAGGACCCTAATATTCGACCACCCTTTGCTAGAGGAAATTTGGAAGAAAAAAATTAGACTTTTAAAAAGATGCATTTAGTACAAAAATTGGTAATAAGAAAAACACGCACAGGGAAAAAAAAAGAGTTTGCCATGGCCTATTTTAAAGTATGTGTCATGGTAAACAGACTGTAATGTAAAATACCCTAAGGAAAATACACGGTTTGACATGCCTCACCGTGTGTATTCTCTGCGTGGGTTTAGTGAACTCATTCTAGTTCAAGAGCTATGCCAACAACAGAATTTCCCACCCATCCATCCCGTTTGTCCCTTTAGTATATTTCATTAGCTAAAAACGTCCTCATTGACTTCGTTCTCTTCATCTATAAGAATTGCAAATTATTGATATGAGGTTTAGATAGCTATGTATACAATTGTATACATGTATATACCATAAAACTCTAATATGATATATGATATCGTGTTTATTCAAGCCTCTAGCAGTCAACCATCTGAATTACAGATCACGATGGACAGTTTTTACCACTGACGGCTGATAATCGATAACCAGGCGGTTAAGAAGGAACACAACAACAGCCAAATGGGTCCATGATATAGAACGTATGGGAAAAAAGCCACATAAAGACGAAATATAGTTACAGTGATAATCAGGAAGCCCTGGCTGCTTATGGACATGAACATTAAATGTGAGCAGTCAATAGGTGAACAATGTAATTTTAAAAGCTTCAATTGTAATTAGTTCCTTCATGCACATATTTCAGATTACAATAAAGCAAGGGTTGGGATTAAGTGTTCCCATTATACTGGTCACATTTTACCAATAGACGTATGTATGATAATTGCTGTGATTGCGATTGGAGCCCCTGGATTCATTTAGTGCTCCCATACTTCTTGGGGAGTATCAACCTGGAGGGGATTATCACCCCTCTGCGGCCTAAGGGATCTTTACCCCCCGGGGGTAAAGTATCGGGTATGCTCGTCCAAAATTTCCAAAAATACCCCTAAAAGATACCGGAAGCTTTTTTCAAAAGGGCGTGTCTTGGCAAATTTTAACCCCTAAGAGATACCACAAAAATAATACTATTCAAAAATACAATAAATTACATTGAGTAATATTCTGAGTTTACATAGGCATACGTATTGCGTTTTTATGCGATGGGCTAGTTCCTTTTTCAACACCCTGAAATATACCAGAAAGTGCTGATTTGCTAAACCTTAAATTTTAGACCCTAAAAGATACCAAATCACTGCTGTTTACCCCTGAGAGATACGACGACCATACCCGATACTTTACCCACGGAGTCTCCCCCCCCCCCCCCCCCTAGACCATGACCAGTAAAATAATAGTAAAAACCAATAAAAAACATATTCTACTAATAAACTATGAATGGTCAAATTTTACACATTATACATATTGATGCCATTCAATATGTAAGGAGATTAAGATTCAAGATTTTACTAAATAATATCTACTTTACACACAAGACACCAGAACCATACGTACTAACTATTAATTGACCATCCTTTAAAACAGTTATATATCGAGGATTCTTGATTTTGACATCGCAAGTCTTTCCTACAAAACGACCATCCAATGTGAATTTTTGTACGCGGTTATTACCTGCATCACACACCAGTAGATGATGGTCATTATCAATAGCTAGGCCCCGTGGTCCATTCAGCTGACCATCTTTACTGTCTGGACCATCAATCGTCAATATTCTAGTCCGTACGTTACCTTTCTTCTCAAATACACGAATAGCGTGATTATTATAATCACTGACGTAAAACAGTCCATCATGTGTTATCACATCAACACGATCAAACTTGTCCTGTGTTGTCAAACCAAACTGATATTGATAGTCACCGTCTCTTGTGAACACTTGAATACGATGATTATTACGATCACACACAATGATGTTACCATCTTCATCAACGTGTACTCCCCATAGATAATAAAACTCTCCATCACCGTTACCTTGGTTACCAAAGGCTTTTACCAATATCCCTGTTGTAGTGTTCACTATACATATTCTATGATTAAAGGAGTCAGCTATGACTAAATCTGTATCATTCAGAAATGCTAAACCTTGTGGATGATACAACTGTCCCTGTCCACTACCTTCACTACCATACGTCAGTAAGAGATCTCCATCAGTGGTGAATACATGGACACAGGAAGATGACCAATCAGCAACAGCGATCCTGCTATTGTCTCTGTTTACTGCTATACCTTCCAAATTACTAGTTCCTGTATTTACACCTTTCATGTTAAACTGTCCTGTTGTTCTCATCTCTTGTGGCTTGACATTCACCACTAGTGGACTGTTAGATACATGATTCCCATTCACTTGAACCTCTGCTGTCAACCGACCAGCTACTTTAGCCATGAATTCGACTTCTACTTTACCAGCATTTCTCACATATTTCTTTTCTATTTTCACATTTTCTTCAGGCTTGATTTGGACATCTATAACATCCCTTGGATCATGATTGAGTTCTCCGGTAGAGGTTTTAGTTATCAATGTGAGCGTTTCTTTCTTTAAAGCTTCTGTCTTAGATTTCATCTGGATAGTGCTCTTCGTATGGTCTGTTTTCAAAACAAATTCTATTTCTCCCAGAAGTGAATCAACTTGTTGAATCAGGTCTTGATTAGGAATAAAGTCAATTCTAGAGTATGGTGGAACGGGTTTGAAGATGAATTTCTGAGAGCATTGTGTCTCTTGAATGTTCATCATTTCACTTGCCAGTCCTCTTTCCATCACATTCTTGATGTATTCCTTGACGGCTGGAATATGATGAATGATATTCAAGTTTGTTGTGGCTGTGTCCAACTTCTCATCGATTTGTCTCAGCAATTCTCGTTCGTTTTCTTGTAGCATTTCGATGATCTTCTTGGTTTTGTCTTTGACTTCTTTTTTAGCCTTTTCTCCTTGTTGTATGATTGTGTTAGCAATATTTTCTTGTTGTCGCTTTTCCTTGTCATCTAATCTCAACTGCTCTAGCACCCGCAGATGCTCTGACAATACAGCTTTCTTGATCGAAGCCAACTTATCTAATCACGGGCGCCAGAGTCGCCTCCTCGTTTGGATTAAAACTAACGCTTTATTTTGTTTCCAACGGTCGAATAAATTTGCTATGGTACGGCTGACCTTTAGCAGTGAATAAACATCTAGCTCCGATTTCAATCTCGTGATGTCTGTCTGTTTAATATTAAGAACCGATCGTAGGTCACTCGGAATTAATCGGTAACGTTGTTCATGAGGTCCCGTTCACTCCTTCGGGACCTCATGAACAACGTTACCGATTAATTCCGAGTGACCTACGATCGGTTCTTAATATTAAACAGACAGACATCACGAGATTGAAATCGGAGCTAGATGTTTATTCACTGCTAAAGGTCAGCCGTACCAAAGCAGATTTATTCGACCGTTGGAAACAAAATAAAGCGTTAGTTTTAATCCAAACGAGGAGGCGACTCTGGCGCCCGTGGCGTCGCCGTGCCCTAAAGGTCAAGATGAGGAGTAACTTAACACGCGTAATGCAACGCTATTTGTTAGCGGGAACATCATAACTTTGAACTCTATGAGAAAGATGCGTCTTTATTATACTACTAATCTATTTTCCGTCCAAAATACAAATCTTTTCTGTAAGCTATCGTATAGTTAGTTATTCGCAGAGCTAGCTTGTGCACACGACAGGCAACCCACTCCAGGAGCGTCTTGTTTAATTTTATAATGTATGTTTCAAATGTGTCCAGAAAAACTTTGAGGCAATATTACACTCTAAATGGTTACAGTTTGAACATGTAGGTGTCTGTTTACTTAAATTGATTGTTTGATTGATTTATGAACATAACTAGATACTGAGTTACATGCTTACTATGAAGACGTAAGTGCGTTTTGACCGGCTTGTAGAATGTTAAAGGTAGTCTGTACATCTTGCTTTCTGGTTTCATGTTGTACAAATAGTTAGATAGCATACTTTGAGAAGTTATTTTGACATGATTTGATTTAAGAATTGCTATTTGCCCTCCAGTCAACCATTGGTTGCCCCCCAGTCAAATCCAGAAAAGTCACGTGATTGATAGTAAGCAAAGAGGGCATAATCAACAGGCCATTGGTTCCATGTAAAGACTAGCCTAAATTAAATCAGAATGAAAATGTATTACACATTTAGGATCGATATCCGTGAAATAAAGCCGTGAATAAAAACCATATCAGTGAAGTGATACGATATCACTTCACGGTAAACTGTCCAATAAAATCTCGAGATATATAATAATATATAATCGACCCTAAATGTGTAATAACTGATATTTATGACAATAGAATATTTCTTGTGTTATATATCAGATATATCGACCACAAATCTCGCGGACTCGCTTGTTCGCGATATGATAGAAACTCATGAATAAAAACGATATCAGGCTCTTAACATGTGATAATCTCTATATATCTTACATATAAATTTTCTTATTGAACTTATTATAATATAATTACACATTTCTGAACTTCACATGTATTGTAACATTTCATCCGTATTCACACATGTTAATCATGTATTTTCACATGGTTTACACATGCAATCATTTGATCTTATTCAAAGGTTTTAAAAAGGTTTATTTCATACGGTTCTAAACCTTTTCAAATCATCTTCCTTAGCGCATCAAAGTACAATTTCTTTAGGGTTTATAAAATATAGTTTCGTCTACATTTCGACCTTTTAAACCCTTAAAGTCCGGGCAAGAAAAATATCAGCAGTTTCAAGGTTCAAAGGCCGTTTTAATTAAAATTCATCAAGGTGAGGGAAAGTTTTAAGACGAAAAATTCTGGATGTAAACCTCTTTCGAATAAAATAACACTTCTTTCAGGCTATCGCTAATCAAAATTAGTTTTCACTTCCCCAATTTTCTCTCCTTTTCAGTGATATGATCATGTCATCGTATTTACGACAGGAATACCAAATATCAGTGAAGATGAAGATAAAAATGTCCTCAAAAGATGAGTTGCTGTTATTTTAATAAAAAATGACGACAATTTCCTATCAGTTGCCGGATATTGGGACCGGAGCCCGGATACTGGGCACCTAGCTCACAAGCTTAGCTCAAAATATGAATATTTCACAAATAAAATATTCAACGTAAGGCAGCTGTCTAATTTTCTGTTTTTCATTAGCAATATTGAGGCTATGTTTTGACAATGCTTCATAGTTACGAAATAACCCAGTCAAGACATGACAGTTATAATCACTGGCTGGTTAATGGGCTGCCCATATATCATCATATCAGCTGGCTCAGTGTTGCATCTACTGCATGTAACTAACTTTCCCGAAGGCTCTGCCGATGGCGGATTAGAAGTTTTCAATAAATGTTGTCGCAGCCGAAAGCAACAAGCAACAAGGCAAGACCACCTGCAAACAATGTCTTAATTAGCTGAGGATTTGGGATAACACTTAAAGAATCGAAACATTGCAGTTGCAGCCTACCATTGCGAAACGACTAAAATAATATAATCGCGTCTAAATGATGAATAAGGAGTAAAAAACAGAGGTTCTTTGCCGTCTTGTGTTGTTTCTTGTTGCTTTCAGCTGAGACAACCTTTTTCGAAATAGGTGTATATACCAAGGGCCGCACGCAGGTTTTGATTGCGAAAAAATAGCGTGACGTCATAAGACGTAAGAAGTAAGTCATAACACTGTTATAACACTGACGTAAAAGCCAGTCAGCAGCCACTTTGGGAACAATAAGAAAGCGCTCTCCTGGTTTCATTTTAGAAGCCCATTACGATTCTTCTACATTCCCTGATAGATGACCACCTGAGTCTGACCAAGCTCGTAAGCTCGGCTCAGTTCGGCTCTTAGCCTCGCTTCCAAGGCTCGATATTGGTTGATATAACTGTACTTAGCTCATTCCAGAGCCACTCGGTGGATTCCACTGTTAATTCTCATTTATTCCATGTGGGAGGTACAGAAAAAGCACAAAAAAATGCGCGAACCATTTAGAATCAAAATGTTTGTAAATTCGTATAAAAAAATTATAAATTGTTTACTTTTTACTTTTAGGACCATACTTCCAGACGTAGTGCTGAAGCTCAGTATGGCAGCGCGAAGCTTTTCACGGCTATGCCGAAGATTTCGACCCCGACACCGCTATCCAATGACTAATCAGGGAGCTCAGCCGAAGCCTAAGGGAGAGGTTAGTCGGCCCCTAGACCGTTTATGATTAACCCCTTACTATGATCAGCGGATAAACAATTGTTTCTGTCATGACTACCTTCCTATACTTGCCTCATTCCATATGGGAGGTATGAAATAAGCTTTGTTTTGTAAATTCGTATAAAAAAATTATAAATTGTTTACTTTTTACTTTTAGGACCATACTTCCAGACGTAGTGCTGAAGCTCAGTATGGCAGCGCGAAGCTTTTCACGGCTATGCCGAAGATTTCGACCCCGACACCGCTATCCAATGACTAATCAGGGAGCTCAGCCGAAGCCTAAGGGAGAGGTTAGTCGGCCCCTAGACCGTTTATGATTAACCCCTTACTATGATCAGCGGATAAACAATTGTTTCTGTCATGACTACCTTCCTATACTTGCCTCATTCCATATGGGAGGTATGAAATAAGCTTTGTTTTGTAAATTCAGTAAAAAAAAAAAATATAGAAAAATATCTAATTTTTACTATACAGCGCTTCAGTACCAGGTCTGGAGTATGGTAGGTTTGGTAAAAATCAAATATTTTCTATATACTTCTTTTTACTGAATTTACAAAACTTTGGATTCTAAGTGTTTCGCGCATATATTTCGCTCATATCTCCCACATGGAATGAAGCAAGTATAGGAAAGTAGTCATCACGAGAAATACCTTTTTAAACCTCTGATTAAAAAAACGGTAATCTTAAACTTTACTCTTCCATAAGCTTCGGCCGAGCTCCCTGATCAGTCATTATGGATAGCGGTGTCGGGGTCAAAATCTCCGTTAAAGCCGTGAAAGCTTCGCGCTGGGCTTCAGCACTGCACTATGTCTGAAAGTATGGTCCTAACAGGTATAAAAGTAAATATTAAACACTTCCTATATTTTTTTGTTATTGAAATTACCAAAATTTTGATTCTAAGTGGTTCTCGCATTTCATATGCTGTTTTCATACCTCCCACATGGAATATGGTAAGTACAGTTAATCCGATTTTAGCCGAACAGTGCCGAGCCTACAACCTTGGGTAGTCTCCAGTAGCTATCTATCAGGGGATGTACCGGAATCGTAAAGGGCTTCTAAAAATAGACGTGACCTGTGAAAGCGGCTACTGATTGGTTCTTACGTCTTATGACGTCACCCTTTGGACTCTGTCCTAAGAACAGACATGATCTGTTCAGATACTCGGAGAGAGATCTCGGAGAACGCTACGGAGTCCTATGACGTCACGCTTTTGGCTCAGACTTCTCTCCAACGGCTAATCCGTGATCCGCAGGACTTCAAATGCACATTCCGTATACTACTGGTGTCCCGAGCTTGTTGTCGAGATTATCAGCATTTAATGGCTGCCTACGCGCGAGATTTTGAAGCAAAATTTGCGCCATGCACCGGAAGTTATCACAAAAAAAATTGCAACCAAAAGATAATAGTTCTCTAAAGACTATATGATTGTAAAAATGCTGGCTAGTGAATCATTCTACAATATCACATGGAAATGTTTGACAAAAAGACAAAAACGTTTTCCGTAACTGAATTTGCAAATTTGGTCGCCATTTTGAATACCGCGCTAGCACTTGGCAAGATTATGCATTACGTTAGGTAAAATCCTTTTTTGTGCAGTTTACAACTTCACACAGCACAGCAAGCAAGTTTACTTAAAGGGGCACTTGGATGAAAATTGGAAATGACTTGAAACTTGGTTAAACTTACATGGCCCAATAGTAGCCAAGCAACATATTCAAAACATATTAGCTAAAATTTTCGCCCAATCTGGTTTCATGATCATATGATTAAGTCATATTATCCTCAAATATTTGAATATTTGAATATTTGAATTATTGGGACTTTCACAAAATGGGGCGTTTTCATCCAAGTGCCCCATTAACTTACTTATCTTTACTATTTCTTCAGTGATGTTTGCTGTTGCTGAGAAGCCTTAGAGAAGTGCGAGGCGGAGCGCAAATTTTAACACCTGTTATTTTGGTCGGGAATAACAAGACAGAAAATCCGCACACGTGCTGTGTGCTCTCACAAAGCACGCGCCATAAACCAATCAGAAAGCAAGAAATATAACAGTTATTTTATAAAGTTCTAGATTTTCAATGGTTAACATATGTACCTGACTATCTAGAGCTCTGCGTGATAGTAGAATGTGCCTGCGGTATAAAATAAAATGAATGAATCTGAGTACATTCATATTTCAGAAAGCTGTCGCCAATAACAAAAGAGTTTATTAGTTTAGTGCACAAGAGGTTCAGAATACGTCAACACACACACACACAACCAATTTCCTATTAAAACGGAACTCCTGTCTTTTTTTTTTAAGAGCTAACCGAACAAAGAACTGTCACGTCACTGTTTGTTGACGGCCAGGTTTTAGAATCCTAAGGCTTCGTCTGCTTTTAGATGTTAGGAAAACTTGAAATGTTTTTATAATAATAGTTATTGGTTCAAAAAAAAATTTGAAAAAAAATTCAAAAAAAATTGGGTTTTGGCTGAAAAAAGGTGCTTTTTGGTCCAAAAAACTGAAAAAACGGCCATTTTGGGCCTCAAAACGAGGTTTTTCGCTGACGGCATGGCTGTTGTGCTCAAACTCCCACTTTTTGCTCATGAAAAAAACCTCACGAGATAAAAACGAAACTTTTTGGCGAAAAAAAATTGGGTTTTGGCTGAAAAAAAGGTGCTTTTTGGTCCAAAAAACTGTTTTTTTGCTGAGAAAATTTGAATTTTGCTGAGAATTTTCTTTTGGTCAAAACACGACGTTTTCACTGCTAAACGCACCTTTTGCACGAGAAAAACACATTTTGGGTGACAAATACGCGGTTTTGCTGAAAAAAAAAAGCTTTTTGGTCCAAAAAACTGAAAAAACGGCCATTTTGGGCCTCAAAACGAGGGTTTTTCGCTGACGGCATGGCTGTTGTGCTGAAACCCCCACTTTTTGCTTATGAAAATACCTCGCAACATGAAAACGAAACTTTTTGGCGAAAAAAAAATTGGGTTTTGGCTGAAAAAAAGGTGCTTTTTGGTCCAAAAAACTAAAAAAAACGGCCATTTTGGGCCTCAAAACGAGGTTTTTCGCTGACGGCATGGCTGTTGTGCTCAAACTCCCACTTTTTGCTCATGAAAAAACCTCACGAGATAAAAACGAAACTTTTTGGCGAAAAAAAATTGGGTTTTGGCTGAAAAAAGGTGCTTTTTGGTCCAAAAAACTGTTTTTTTGCTGAGAAAATTTGAATTTTGCTGAGAATTTTCTTTTGGTCAAAACACGACGTTTTTCACTGCTAAACGCACCTTTTGCACGAGAAAAACACATTTTGGGTGACAAATACGCGGTTTTGCTGAAAAAAAAAAGCTTTTTGGTCCAAAAAACTGAAAAACGGCCATTTTGGGCCTCAAAACGAGGTTTTTTCGCTGACGGCATGGCTGTTGTGCTGAAAACCCCCACTTTTTGCTTATGAAAATACCTCGCAACATGAAAACGAAACTTTTTGGCGAAAAAAAATTGGGTTTTGGCTGAAAAAAGGTGCTTTTTGGTCCAAAAAACTAAAAAAACGGCCATTTCGGGCCTCCAAACGAGGTTTTTCGCTGACGACATGGCTGTTGTGCTCAAACTCCCACTTTTTGCTCATAAAAAACCTCACGAGATAAAAACGAAACTTTTTGGCTAAACAAAATTGGGTTTTGGCTGAAAAAAAGGTTCTTTTTGGGTCCAAAAAACTGTTTTTTGCTGAGAAAATTTGAATTTTGCTGAGAATTTTCTTTTGGTCAAAAACACGACGTTTTCACTGCTAAACGCATCTTTTGCAGGAGGAAAAACCCATTTTGGGTGACAAATACGCGGTTTTGCTGGAAAAAAAAGCTTTTTGGTCGAAAAAACTGAAAAACCGCCATTTTGGGCCTCAAAACGAGGTTTTTCGCTGACGGCATGGCTGTTGTGCTGAAACCCCCACTTTTTGCTCATGAAAATATCTCGCGAGATAAAAACGAAACTTTTTGGAGAAAAAAAATTGGGTTTTGGCTGAAAAAAGGGGCTTTTTGGTCCAAAAAACTGAAAAAACGGCCATTTTGGGCCTCAAACGAGGTTTTTCGCTGACGGCATGGCTGTTTGTGTGCTCAAACTCCCACTTTTTGCTCATGAAAAAAACCTCACGAGATAAAAACGAAACTTTTTTGGCGAAAAAAAATTGGGTTTTGGCTGAAAAAACGTGCTTTTTGGTCCAAAAAACTGTTTTTTGCTGAGAAAAATTTGAATTTTGCTGAGAATTTTCTTTTGGTCAAAACACGACGTTTTCACTGCTAAACGCACTTTTTTGCACGAGAAAAACACATTTTGGGTGACAAATACGCGGTTTTGCTGGAAAAAAAAAAGCTTTTTGGTCCAAAAAACTGAAAAAACGGCCATTTTGGGCTTCAAAGCGAGGTTTTTCGCTGACGGCATGGCTTTTGTGCTGAAACCCCCACTTTTTCCTCATGAAAATACCTCACGTGATCAAAACGAAACTTTTTGGCGAAAAAAAAACCAGGGTTTTGCTGAAGGAAAACATTTTTGTCCCGAAAAACTGAAAAAAATGGCCATTTTGGACCTCAAAACGAGGTTTTTCGCTGACGGCATGGCGGTTTGGCTCAAACCTCCACTTTTCACTCATGAAAATACCTCACGTGATAAAAACGAAACTTTTTGGCGAAAACAAATTGGGTTTTGCTGAAAAAAGGTGCTTTTTGGTCCAAAAAACTGTTTTTTTGCTGAGAAAATTTGAATTTTGCTGAGAATTTTCTTTTGGTCAAAACACGACGTTTTCACTGCTAAACGCACCTTTTGCACGAGAAAAACACATTTTGGGTGACAAATACGCGGTTTTGCTGAAAAAAAAAGCTTTTGGTCCAAAAAACTGAAAAAACGGCCATTTTGGGCCTCAAAACGAGGTTTTTCGCTGACGGCATGGCTGTTGTGCTGAAACCCCCACTTTTTGCTTATGAAAATACCTCGCAACATGAAATCGAAACTTTTTGGCGAAAAAAAATTGGGTTTTGGCTGAAAAAAGGTGCTTTTTGGTCCAAAAAAACTGAAAAAAACGGCCATTTTGGGCATCAAAACGAGGTTTTTCGCTGACGGCATGGCTGTTGTGCTCAAACTCCCACTTTTTGCTCATGAAAAAACCTCACGAGATAAAAACGAAACTTTTTGGCGAAAAAAAAATTGGGTTTTGGCTGAAAAAAGGTGCTTTTTGGTCCAAAAAACTGTTTTTTGCTGAGAAAATTTGAATTTTGCTGAGAATTTTCTTTTGGTCAAAACACGACGTTTTCACTGCTAAACGCATTTTTTTGCAAGAGAAAAACACATTTTTGGGTGACAAATACGCGGTTTTGCTGAAAAAAAAAAGCTTTTTTGGTTCCAAAAAACTGAAAAAACGGCCATTTTGGGCCTCAAAACGAGGTTTTTTCGCTGACGGCATGGCTGTTGTGCTGAAACCCCCACTTTTTGCTTATGAAAATACCTCGCAACATGAAAAAAGAAACTTTTTTGGCGAAAAAAAATTGGGTTTTGGCTGAAAAAAAGGTGCTTTTGGTCCAAAAAACTAAAAAAAACGGCCATTTCGGGCCTCAAAACGAGGTTTTTCGCTGACGACATGGCTGTTGTGCTCAAACTCCCACTTTTTGCTCATGAAAAAACCTCACGAGATAAAACGAAACTTTTTGGCTAAACAAAATTGGGTTTTGGCTGAAAAAAAAGGTTCTTTGGGTCCAAAAAACTGTTTTTTGCTGAGAAAATTTGAATTTTGCTGAGAATTTTCTTTTGGTCAAAACACGAC